>MU119428.1:0-92438 GCA_014904845.1 Acephala macrosclerotiorum
TAAATTAATTTTAAATTAATAAATAATATAATATATTTAAAATATTAAATAAAATAATATTTTATTATAATAAATATAATAATAATAATATATAAATTAATAATTATTTAATTTATTAATATAAAATATAAATAATATATTATAAAAAAAAATTAAAAAAAATTTATATTAAAATTTTATTAATAATTTTTTTATAAATATTTAATATTTTATTATTGATTTTTTATAATTAAAATTTAAAAAATTATAATAATTAAATTTATTATAAAAATTTATTATTAATATTATTTTTTTTATAAAATTTTTTAAAAATTATAATATTTAATTAATATAAAAAAATAATTTTATAATTTTAAATATTTTTAAATTTTCGTATATTAAATATATTATAAATTTTTTTTATTAAATATTAATATTATTTTATTTAAAATTTTTTTTAATAATTTAATAAAAATTTTACGTTTATTAAAATATAATTTAAATAGTTTTAAAATTTTTAAAATATATTTATTCGAATTATTAAAATATTTTTAATTTGTTTTTTATATTAATATTAATTAATAAAAAATTAAAATTTAATAATAATTAAAATAAAAATAATAAATAAATTTTATAAATAAAATTATTTTTTTAAAAAAAAATTTTAATAATATATTTATTTAAAATAAATAAAAAATTATTTTTATTATTATTAAAAAATATTAAATTAATTAAATTAATAATTATTATATTTTTTATATTAAATTTTTATTTAATTTTTTTAAACGAATTTTATTATAATTATAAAAAATATTATTTATATTAATATTTTAATTATTAAAATTTAATTAATATTTTTTATTTAAAATTATAATAATTATTAATAAAAAGAATTTTATTATTATATATTTAATTATAATTTTATTTTACGATTTTTTTAATATTAATATAAATAATAAATTTAAAAAATAAATTATTATAAAAAAAAATTTATATTTACGTATTATATATATAATTTTTATTTATATATAATCGAGTATTTTATTTATAAATTATTAAAATATTTATTTAATATTTCAATTTAAATTGATTAATTAATAAATATTTATAAAAAAATAAAATTATAAAATTATATAAATATTGATTTTAATTTATTAATAAAAATAAAATAAAATAATTATAAATAAAAATATTAATAATAAAAATTATATATTTATTTCAAAATAAAATTTTTAATTTATAATAAATATAAATATTTAATTTTATAATATATATATTTAAATATATATTTTATAAATAAATCGTAAATAAAATAAATTTTATTAAATTTATTTTTATTTTTTTATATATATTATAATTAATTTTTATTATTAATAAATATATTATATTTAATTATTTTTTAAAAAAATTAAAAATATAATTATAATAATTTTTAATAATATTATTAAATATTTATTAATTTTATTTATAATAAATCGCGAATTATTAATTATTTTTTTATAAACGTTAAAATTTTTATAAAAATTAAAAATATTTAAATAAATTTTTAATTTATAAATTATATAAAATTTATTATAATTATATTAATAATAATAATATTAAATTAGAAAATTAAAATTATTTTATTATATTTAAAATAAATAATTTTTTAATAATAAAATTTTTTAATATATTAATATATTAATTATAATAATAAATATATTTATATTAATAAATATAATATTAAATTTTTTTTTAAATATTATTAAAACGTATAATATATATTATTATAATTTAATTTATTTATTTTAAATTAATTTTAATAATATAATTAAAATAAAAAAAACGTATATATTTTTATAAATATATATTTATATTATAAAAATT
This sequence comes from Acephala macrosclerotiorum, assembly GCA_014904845.1. Classification (NCBI taxonomy): domain Eukaryota; kingdom Fungi; phylum Ascomycota; class Leotiomycetes; order Helotiales; family Mollisiaceae; genus Acephala; species Acephala macrosclerotiorum. The sequence goes on from MU119428.1 coordinate 1,846, forward strand.
ATTATATAATTTAAAAAAATAAATTTATAAAAAAATTTATTATTATTAATAAAAAATTTTTAATTTTTATATAATTATTAAAAATTATAAATTATTAATTTTATTAAATTTTTTTTAATAATATTAATATTTTTATATATAAAATTTTTTAATAATTTTTATTTATTAAAAAATTATTTATATATAATAAAATAATTCGAAATTTATTTATAATTATATTATATACGATTTTTTAAATTAAATTGTCGTTTTATATAAATAATATATTAAATTAAAAATAAAATAAAATATTTATAATTTAAAAAAATATATAAAAAATATAATATAAATAAAAAAAATAATATATAAAAATTATAATTAATTTTAAAATTTAATTAATAATTATAATAATTTAAAAATTAATTATTAAATTTTTTTTTTTTATTATTTATAATTTTTTTTTTTTTCGTTTAAAAATAAATTTTTTTTTATATTAATTTTTTTATTATTTTAATTTATATTATTATAATATATAAATTTATTATATATAATTTTTTTTAATATATAAAATATATATTTTATTATATTTTTTTAAAATTGAAATTTTTTTTAATATTATTTATTATAAAATAAATTAATTTTAAAAAATTTAATAATTATTTTAAAATTTTAAAATTGTATTTAAATTAAATAAAATAAATTTTTTTTTAAATAAATATTTTATAATTATATTAAAAATATTTATATATATATATTATTTTTTTTAATATAATAATATATTTAAATTTATAAAATAAAAAATAAAATAAAATAAAAAAAATATAATTTTTTTAAAAAAAAAAAAATTAAAAATTTTTTTTTTTATAATATAATAAAATTTTTTTTTTAAATAATAATTTTATTTTTTATTTTATATCAATTTTATATATATAAAATTATTTTAATTTTATATAAAAAAAAAATTTTATTTTTATTTTTTATTTTTTAAAAAAATATATTATATTTTAATTAATATTTGTTTTTAATTTTTAAAATAATAATATATTTAAATTTAAAAAATATAAAATTATATAATTATATAATAAATTTTATTTTTTTATTTTTTAATTTTTTATTTAATATATAATATATTATAATTAATAATTATATTTTTTTTTTGAATTTTTAAAAAAAAAAATAATATTAATATAATTAATTAAATAAAATAAAAATTAATTTAATTTAATTAATAAATAAAATATTTTAAAAATCGATTAAATAAAAAAATAAAATATAATAAAAATTAAATAAAAATATATAATAAAATAAAAAATAAAAAATTAATATAATAAAATAAATATTAAATTTATTAAAAAAAATTTAAATAAAAATAAAAATTATATTTATAATATATATTAAATATTTTAAAATAAATTTAAAAATAATTTATATATTAATAAAAATTAAAAATTATTATTATTAAAATAAATTAAATAATTTATAATATATAAATTATTTAATTTTAAATTAATAATTTTTTAAAATTTTTTTTATAAATGAATATTATTAATTTTCTTTGTAAAAAAAACAAATTTTAATAATAAAATTAAAAAAATTTATATAATAAATTATTAAATTAAAAATAATAAAATATTTTTTATTTAATTATAAAATTTTATTAAATCGATAATAATATATTAAATAAATTTAATTATAAAAATTTATTTACGATTTAAATATTATATTAAAAAATAAAAAAATTATAAATATATAATAAATATAAAAATAAAAAAAAATAAAAAAAAAAAATAAAAAAAAATATAAAAAAAATAATAAAAAATAATATTAAATATTTATAATATAATTTTATTTTATATTTATATCAAGAAAAAATTTTATATATTAATTAATTGCTAATAGTATTAACGATTTGCTAATAACGCGCACTACGCAATAATTGCATATTTAAAACTTTAACGTCCAATAATAATCGATTAATAAATAGATTTAAACTTATAAAAATATTAAAACTCTCGATTCTCGACGATTGCAAACGATTGCGCGCAGTCTTTATATAGTTACATTTAATCAATTGAATCGCTCAATCTCTAAGTACTTTTTTTAAGCTCTCAATACTGATTAATTGCAATACTCGCTCGCAGTATTTACTCGCAGTTTTTACTAGTATTCTTTACGCGTGTAAACTTTACTTGAATCGATCGATTTTACGATTAGATTTTAAATAGCGTTAATATTTTCAATTCTCATTTTTATTTATTTTTTCGATATTTTCAATAATTGATCGAATAAAGTACGATCGTTAATTTATATATAAATTTTAATGAAAAATATTAAAATTTTTACAGTTTTTAATTTTATAATTTAATATTTCAATACGCGTTTAATAGATTTATTTGAAATTTTTATAATAGATTTAATTAATATTTTAAATTATAAATTTCGAATATTTAAATATTTGATTTTAAATTGATACTATTAATAGTACTCTGGCACTATTAGTACAAGGTTAACGCTATTAGTACTAAAGCAAAAATAATCGATAATATTAACAATTAATTAGTGAATTAATAGTATTATTAGCGTTTGTGTTTTTTAGTAAAACGATTAACAAAAAATATTTTTCTCGATGTAAAATAAATATATTAAATAAATTTTAATTATAATATTATATTATTAAATAAATTAAAAAATATTAATAAAATATATAATAAAAATATATAATAAAAAAAATTAAATAATAATAATAATATATTTATTAATATATTTTAAAATAAAAATAAAAAAAATATTTCTTAATAATTTAAAACAAATTATAAATATTATTATTAATAATTGAAAATTGAAAATAATTAAATATTAATTTTTTTATTTAATAAAAATAATTATTAAATTTAATTAATTAATTTAAAATAAAAATAAATTCTTTTTTTTAATAAATTAAAATTAATTTTAATATGAAAAAAATGATAATTAAATTCAATTAATATATTTTTTAATAATTTAAAAATAAAATAATTAAAATTTAAAAATAAATTATTAATTACGATTAATATATTTTAAAATAAAAATAAAAATATTTTTTTTAATAATTCGAAAATAAAATATTTAAAATATTAAAAAATAAAAATTTAAAAATTTAAAAATAATTAATTATTAATTTTTTAATCGATAAAAATATTTTTATTTTATAATAATAAAATAAATAATAAAAAAATTAATAATAATATAAAAATAATATTATTAATAATTAAATATTAATTTTTAAATTTATAAATTAATTAATTTATTTTATAATAAAAATAAAAATATATTTATTAATAATATTTATAAATTAAAAATTATTTTTATTTTTATTTCGATTTTATAATTAATAATAATTAATTATTAATTTTTAAATTAATAATAAAAATAAGAATAATTTATAATTTATATTAAAAAAAATAAAAAAAATAAAAAATTTAAATATTAAAAATAATTTTATTTATTTTTTATATTTATAATATTAATATTTATAAAATTATATAATTTTTTCAAAAATTTTTTTTAATAATATTTAAAAGTTTTTATATTTAATAAATATTTTTAATTAAAATATATTAAAATTTAAAATTAAAAAAAATTAAAATATAAAATTTTAATAAATTAAATAAAATATATTAATTAAAAAATTCGAATAAATAAATTAAAATTTTTATTAAAAGTTATTAAAAATCTTATAAAAATTAAATTAATAATTCGAATATATTTATTTAATATATATATATATATTTTAAAAATTTAAAAAATTTAAATTTTATAATTATAAAAATAATTAAATTAATTTATAAAAATATAAAATAAAAAAATAATAATTAAATTAATTTATAAAAATATAAAATAAAAAAATAATAATTAAATTAAAAAAAAATTTATATTTAAACAAATTATTTTTATTTATTTAAAATTTTTATTAAAAATAAAATTAATTATTATAAAATATTTTTTTATATTTATTTTAATATTAATTATTTTAAATAATTTAATATATAATTTTTATAAATTAAATTTTTTTTATAATTTTATAATTTTTAATAATTTAAAATTTTTTAATAATAATAAAAAATAAAATATATATAAAAAATTTTTAATAATATTTAAAAAAATTTTCTTATTTTAAAAAAAAAATTCATTCGACGATTTATAAACGAATTAATAATAAACGAAAGTTTTTTTTTTTATTTAACGTATATTTTATTTTATAAATCTCGTAAAAACGTTTTTACAAAAAATTATAAAATTTTCAATTTTAATAATTTTTTTTTATATTAAATTTTAAATTAAAAACTATTAATTTAAACGTTTTATAAACGTTTAAAATTAATATAATTATTAAAATAATATTTAAAATTTTATCAAATAATAAAAATCGATAAATCTTTTAATATTTAAAATAAAAATATATTATAAAATTTTATATTATTAAAAATTTTTTTTATAAAATTTTTATTTTTTATATTAAATTATTAAATTAATTTAATTTTTTTTTTTAATATATAATTTTAAAAAAAAATTTTAAATTTTTTTTTAAAAATTATATAATTATTTTAATATTTTAAATAAAAATATATTTTTAATAAAATTTTATATTAAAAATTTTTTATTTAAAAATTTTGTTTTTTATATTAAATTATAATTAATTATAAATAATTTTATTTATTAAAAAAAATTTTAAATTTTTTTTTAAAAATTATATAATTGTAAAATAAATTTTTAATATTTTAATTTTTAAATATTTAAAATAAAAATATATTTAAAAATTTTATAATTATAATTTTAATTAAATATAATTATATTTTATTAATTTATATAATAATAAATTAATAAAATCGTTTAAAATTTAAAATTTAAAAATATTTATTAATTTTATACAATTTAAATTAATTAATAAATAAAAATTATAAATATAATTATAATTATAAAATTTTAATATTTTTTATTAAAATAATTATATATTATTTTAAAATTATATAATCGCGAAATTTTTAATAAATTAATTAAATTATTATATTTAAATATTTTAATTACATTTAAATAAAATTATTTATTATTAAAAATATTAATATTAATTTTTAAATCGAATAAAAAATAAAAAATAAAAATAATAAATAATTATTTATTTAATTTAAAAATTAATATTAATTTAAAATTTAAAATAAAAATAAATTATTAAAATTAAAATTTTTATAATATTTTATAAAATTTATAAAATAAAATATATATTCAATAAAAAAAAACTCGTTTATTATTAATTCGTTTAATAAATTATTAAATAAATTTTTTTTTAATAAAAAAAAAATATTTTAAAACGTTATAATTTATTATATTTTTATATATAAATTTTTTTATTTATAAATAAAATATATATTTCAAAAAAAAATTTAATTAAATTTATATAAAATATTTATTATTATAAATTTTATATTTAATTTTTTATATTAATTTTTTAATTTTATATATAATATAAAAATAAATTATATTATTTATTTAAATATTAATTTTTATTATTACGTTTTATTATTATTTTTAAAATTATTATATAAAATAAAATATTTTTTTTATTTTAAAAAAAGAATTTCATTTGATAATTTATTAAATAAATTAATAATAAACGAATTTTTTTTTTAATATTTAATATTTATTTTATTTTGTAAATTTTATAAAAACGTTCTAATAAAAAATTATAAATTTTTTAATTTTAATAATTTATTTTTATTTTAAATTTTAAATTTTAAATTTTAAATTTAAACGTTTTATAAATATTTAAAATTCTATTTAATAATAAAATTAATAAATTAATAAATTTTTTAATATTTAAAATAAAAATATATTTTTTATAAAATTTTATATTATTAAATTTTTTTTTAAAATTTTCATTTTTTATATTAAATTATTATAATTGATTTAATTAATTTAAATTATTTTATTTAATATATAATTTTAAAAAAAAAATTTATATTTTTTTTTGAAAATTATATAATTATTTTAATATTTAAATACTTAAAATAAAAATATATATAAAATTTTATAATTATTATTTTTATTAAATACGATTATATTTTATTAATTTACGTAATAATAAATTAATAAAATCGTTTAAAATTTAAAATTTAATAATATTTAATCAAATTTTAATTTATTTATAAATTTTATATAATTTAAATTAATTAATATATTATAATTATAAACGTAATATAATTATATATAAATTGAATTTTTAATATTTTTTATTAAATCGATTATATATTAATTTCAAATTACGAAATCGTTAAATATTTTAATTAAATTTAACATTTTTCATTTATAATTAAAATAATTCGTATTATATAAATAATATATAATTTAATAAAAATTAATATTAAATTAAATTTTATTTAATAAATTTATAATTATTAATTAAATTATAAAATTTTATATGTTAATAATAATTAAAAAAAATATATATAAAAATTATATAATAAAATATAATATTTATAATACGTTTTTAAATTAAAATTTTATTAAAAAACGTTAAAATATAATTTTTTTATATAATTATTATAAATATTTTATTAATTTAAAAATTTTCAATTATATTTATAATTTAAATTAAAATTAATATTAAAAATAAAAAATTTATATTAATTTGATAAAAAGAAAATTTTATTATTATAAAAAAATTAATATGAATAATTATAAATTTTTTAAATATAATAAAAATATAATTATTATAAAAATATTTAATTTAATATAAAATAATTCAAATAAAATTTTATTAAAAATATTAAAAAATTAAAATTAAAATATATATAATTATTTATATAAAGTTTTTTATAATTAAATAAATTTATTATTATATTTACGAAAAATCGAAAAACGAAATAAATTATAATAAAAAATTAATATAAAAAATTAATATAATTTTAATATATTATTATTTTATATTTAATTAAAAAATTATTTTATTAATAATAATTTAAAATTTTAAAAAAAAAATTTTTAATTTTTTTAATAATTTTATAAAATTATATTTAAAATTATAATAATATATTAAAAAATTTAATTAATAAATTATTATATAATATTTATAAACGTTTAATAAAAAGTTTTTTAATTAAAAAATCTTTTTAATTATATTATTTATAATAATATGATTAATTTTTATTATAAATATATTATATATATTTAAAATTTAAATATTAATTTTATTTTATATTTTTTAATTATTTTAAATTATATTTACAATTATAAAATAAAATAAATTATTTATTAAATTTATTTAATTTTTATATAATACGTAAAATTATAATTTTAAAAATATAATTTTTTTTATAAATATATTTAAAATAATTAAAATTATTTTAAAATAAAAAAATACGATTTTAAAAAATTTATTAATAATATTATTTTTATAAAATCGAATTTAAAAAATAATTATAATAAATATAATTTTAAAAAAAAAATATTATTTAAAAAAAAAATTATATTTTTAAAATTATTAATATAATTATAATTATTATTTTTAATATATAATAATTTTTTATTTTTTAATTTTTATAATAATTTTTTATTAAAAATCGTATTTAAATTTATAATATTTTTTAAATATAAAATTAAATAAATATTATAATTATAAATAATATTAATTAATATTTAAATAAATTTAATATAATTAATAAAAAATCGAATAATAATTTATATATATAAAAATTATTATATAATATTAAATTGATTTTATTATATAATTTAATAATATATTTTTATAAATTATATTATTCGATTTAATATATTTATATTTTAATTTATAATAAATTTTAATAAAATTGTTTTTTAAAAATTATTATAATATATAATTATTTTTTATAATAATTTATATTTTATATATTTAATATAAAATTTCGATTTTTATAATTTTATTAAATTTGAATATATATTAAAAATTTATATTATTTAATATTAAAATTAATAAAATTAATATATATAATTATTATAAATATAAAAAATCAAAATTAATATAATAAAACAAATTAATTTAAATTATTTAAATATTTAAATATAAATATAATAATAAATTATATATTTTTATAATTTATAATTTTTTATTCAATATTTAAAATTAAATATTATTAAATTTTTTTAATATTTATATAAAATTGAAATAAATTAATAAAAAAATTATAAATTTAAATAATATTATTAAATTTTTAATAAATAATTATAATTTTTTTAAATTTATATATTAATTTAAATATTATAATAAAATAAAAATTTAAATGTTTTTTATTTTAAATTCGAATTTTTATTTAATAATAATTAATTTTTATTAAACGAAATTTTTTTTTTAAATTATATATTAAAATAATATTTATTAATTAAAAAAAAATTTTTAATTATTTAAAAAAAATTTAAATTTATAATCGATTTCTTTTTATAAATTTATATTTTTAATTTATAATATATATTTAAATATAAAAATATAAAATTTTAAAATTTCAATTTTTATTATTATAAATTATATATTATTATCTTTTTAAAAATTTATTAAAAATTTATAATTAGTCGAATAATATTTAAATTTATTTTATTATTAATAAATTTATTATATAATTTATTAATTTTAATATTTTATATTTTATAATAAATAATAAAAAATATTTAAAAAAAATTAAAAATAATAATAATAATAATAAAATATTTTAAATATAAATTTTTTTTTGATATAATATAAAAATAAATTAAATAAATTAAAAATATAAAAAATATTTAATTATTTTTTAATTATAAAATTAATATAATATTATAAAAAAATAAATTAAATTTTTTTTTATTATATATAAAAAATATAAAAATAATAATTAAAATATTAATTTTTTTTATAAAATTAAATATAATAAATAAATTTTTTTAATATAAAATAATATATTAAAATATTAAAAATTATATTTTTATTAAATAAAAATTAAAAATAAATAAATATAAATATAAATAATTATTTTATTTTATTTTATTATTATATAAAAATTTTTTATTAATTTAAAAATTTTAATTATAAAATTATATATAATTTGAATATAATTTAACGTATTATATTTTAATTATAAATAATAATAATTTATTAAACGAATTAATAATAAATGAATTTTTTTTCAATATTTAATATATATTTTATTTTATAAATCTCGTAAAAATACTTTTATAAAAAATTATAAAATTTTCGATTTTAATAATATATTTTTATTTTAAATTTTTAATTTTTAATTTAAATATTTTATAAATATTTAAAATTAATGTAATTATTAAAATAAAATTTTAAATTTTATAAAATAATAAATTAATAAATTAATAAATTAATAAATTTTTTTATATTTAAAATAAAAACGTATTATAAAATTTTATATTATTAAATTTTTTTTTTTAAAAATTTTCGTTTTTTATATTAAATTATTACAATTGATTTAATTAATTTAAATTATTTTATTTAATATATAATCTGGGGCGTGGTGTTTGCCTCCCCGGTTTGGCGCCCGCCGCATCGGGCAAGGCGCGTGCACGGGCCCGCCGCCGCTTTCGCGAGGTATAAGAATCTCGCGACTCCCATCGCTCGCTCCTCCTCCCTCCTTCTTCCTCTTCCAACAACCCCAACCCTCCACCTTCGCGACGCTCGGTGCTCGCCCTTCATGCGCATTTCGGCCCTTCTGCCTAGAGATCCACCTCATCCCACCAGGCTCCCCTTGATCGGCCACGCAGCTGAGGAGACCGCGCCAGCGTGGTGCGGGGCAGCTTCAACCAGAATCCACGATCGCCCCCTACGGCTTCGATACTGCTGAGCAGCTGTGATGCGGATCTCCTCACAGCGCTGCCTCACATTGGCCAAGTTACGAGCTGGACAGCGTCCAAACCCTCTCGTGATCTGCCTCGTCGCACCATCACCGCCTCTCTAAGGCGCTCTGGAGACTGAGGCCGTGGACCCGGCCTGCCCTCGTTGCAGCATAACAGCCAGTCGCAGAAATGCCTCACGACGACGCAGCCTGGCTTCTGCCTCGCTGCGCCCTAGGTACCGCAGGTGGATGGCGCGTCGCAGCTTCCTGGTGAGTTTCCCCCTTGCCGTGGGCACATTTCGTATTCGTCTTGATTGCGTGGCCCTGGGCTGATTCGAGGCGGCAGGGTCATGCGAAGCTCTGCCAGGAGCATTGCTTGGATCTGCTGAGGATCTAGTGAGGATCCGCCAATTGGACCGCGCCCGCTGCAGGATTGGCAGCTGAGACGACGGGAAAGACCTGGAATATGCCAGTCTGCCTGAAGCCTTCGAACGGGCGGAGAGGGCAATATCCGAAGTCATGCGACCCCCTTTCGTGCCAGCTGGCCCGCATGAGAGCTGAGACGCCGACGACGAGAATACCTGGGATGTGCAAGTCTGCCTGAAGCTTTCGGATGGGCGGATACGGTGGTATCCGAGGTCATACGCCTCCTCCCTTCCTTCGATCGTCACTGCCTCCTTGCTCGGCTTTTCGCGGCCTCGCCAACGATCGAGAAAGGATACCGAGATCGGCCGATCGTGGTGGACAGCGAAGTGGAGATGGTGGCCGCGGATGGGCAATGGGTATCTTCCGGCATGAGAGCGCAGGATCGAAGGTCTTAGGGCCTTGCAGCTGCGGTGGATCTCTTTGCATGAGGGCAGCATTGACGCCGAGGCATTTTTGGCGGTGAGGACGTCAGGGAGAATAGCACGCCAGGAGTATACGGTGGGCCGCAGAGCGTATTCCGGTTTTGCGAGGGCAGTGCGAGAAGCCTACATGAACCCTTTGATTTCCCCCTCTGCCATTATGTTACAGTCCAGTTTGTACAGCCAGCAGCAGGCAAAGAATTTCTTGAATACTTCCAATCATTTCCACGCGCTCGAAATGGCCACTTTCGTCCCCATCTCTTATACCTATGTGCCAACTGCTCCGCGCTCCACGAGCGCAACAGCTCGCCGCAAACCTACCTCGAAGCAGTCCAGCATCCTCGACAAGCTCCAGCGCAGCAAGCTGAGCGAGGCAGAACTCAGCACGCCCCAACCAGTAGCAGCTAATGATATTGGAGGTAACAAGCTTGGAATCCGAGGTATGTTGAGATCGAGATTTTTGGGCTAGTGGCAATAGTAACTAACCTGTGGACATCTGAGTAGAGACCAGTACGATCAACGACGGCGACGACAACAGAAACGACGACTCCTACGACCCTCCCTCTATCGAACAACGGTTATATACCACGCTACAGAAGGAGGGCTTTGCAGCGGAGGACCGGCGTCCGAACAACACAGCCTTCGGGGTTGGGGATACAATTGCGGAGGAGAGAGGCGGCTCTCTTGATGATAACAGGTCAGCACCGGGCGATAACTCAAGCGGTAGTCCAAGTGAGTACGCCCCATTATCCCCTATCGTGGGAAGCAGACGACCAGTTTTTCTAATATAGCGTAGAAGATCCAATTGTGCTGCTGGGCGATGACGACTCGAGTACCTCTGAAGCCGAAGCCGAAGCCGATGACGGTGGTCCTCGTGCCGAAAGTGCAGCGGCAGACGAGGGCCTTCTCGATAGCCTAGAGACTACCATCGACTCGACAACTCCGGCCCCTCCTTCCAATCCCGATGTGTGGCACGATATTGATGGCTTCCTCGAGACGGCACAGCGCTTGCGGCGCTCTGCACAAAAACCTTCGACGTTCGACTGCATGCGCCTTCGTGCTTCCTCTTCCCGTGCCTCGAGCGAGCCATTGCACGACCACATCAATGCAGCAGGCCAATGTACGGTCCGCGCCAGATCCGAGGCCACGATGTCCCACCCTGCTCGTTCTCGCAATCAACCCCAAGATCATTTTCCTACGGATCGAAGCGCAGGAGACGAACATGAGCCGATCCGCCCTGCACTGAATTCCGATATCTGTGATGGGGAGGAGAAACAGCGGCAGGAGGAGGAGCAGGAGGATGAGGACTGCGGCAACGACAATGAGGACGGCAGGCAACCGCAGCAAGAGGTCATGGAAGATGTGGCAGCGGCGCTGATGACCGGAAAGGTTGGCGATACCCACCAATGCAGCAAGAAGGGTGAAAGCCCAGGGCTGGCCAACCGCGATTCATTTTCAAAGCCGAGTCAAGATAAGTCGGGAAACCACAGCGATCGTTGCAATGGTGTCGAACTTAAAAGCAATTCCGAGTCAGACGACGATGAAGGGAGGTCACGTGCTGCTAAGCGGAAACGACCGTCTTCATCCAACGGCCCAATGCACAAGAAGCGCAAGCACCATCCCGAGCAGAGGCCTACCCGTCAACATGGACCACACTCCAAGCCCTATCGGCACTCTTCGAAATCTCACTCCCCTCTTGACCAGCGTTCGAGAGTCACCCCAGTATCCAGTCATGGCAGATTCAAGGGACCAAAATACGGCTCACTGCTTCGTAATGAGGACCAAGATGAAGAGGAGCCGCAGGAGCAACAGGGAGCGAAGCGGCGGCACCAGGGCGGGGCTGAGGAGACCAGCAGCGGCATCCATCAGTCCGGGGGTAACGAATGCAGTCATGACACAGGCGACGAGCACGATGAGGAACCACGACTTGCAAAACGGCGGAAGCTGCCCTTGGTATCAACCGACGTGGCTCTTACGCCTTCCCTTGAGCATAGCCCTAAGCCTTGCCTCAGACAGTCTCACGGCCTGGCGCCATCCTCAACCACGCAATCTGAGATGGACGAGTCGCCGCCCCAAGCCGATCACGGGCATCTGTCAACTCCGGGAGATGACGAGCACCACTACCCTCCACCCACCTCTCGCAGTCCCTCAGTTACGGTAGAGTCGGCACCAGTTGTGGAGTACCGGGAATGGCCCTTTCAAGGGTTCCTGAAACGCATCACGATTGGCAATCAAACGATATACAATCTCGAATTTGCGTTGCCACGTATCCCCGAGCACTTGGGCCTCTCACTCCATTCGGAGATTTTAGGTGCTGGCTCTAGGGAGTCGTCGGCAGAGGCTGTAGTCTCTCACAAGGCCGTCGCGTCTCGCAAGCCGGGCAAGGAGCTGACGAAGGAGCAAGAGAGTCTGTTGGCCAAGATGGTCCATGAAGACGAGACTTGGACAGAGATAAGACGGCATTTCCCAGGCCACACACTACAGTCATTAAAGGAGAACTTCTTTACGAAGCAAGGGGGAAAGCCTCGAAAGCGGGGTCGAAAGCCTGGTGTAAGGATTAGGGGCACATAAACGGCCATAGAACACGCTTTGCATAATCGTAAGCACCACTTCTCGAAGCGTTTCCAAATTCAACAAGCATTTTAACATACGCTTTCTCGTTTGCTGTAATAGTGAGTTATCACAAGTCTGCGATTTTAGATGTCCCATATCCACCCTCTCCTAATACAAGTGTGTTTCTAGACCAATTTCTAAGCACAAGTGATGCCGGCGATCAACTCAGTTTTGATCAGGATTCCCTGTATCCAAGGAAACTAGTAACTGTGGCACAACATGCATATTCTATGCTCTTGTCCTTATATTGAAGTTCCCAACTGTCGTGCATGCAATTCCGATATGCGTGTATTCTTGTCTGTACAGCCACAGGAGGAACTCCCCCCTGCCATGCAGATTCTCCGTCCTGTTGAAAATCACATATTTCTCCGCCCTCACGTAAACGTGTCATGTAACTGGATCAAGTGAATCTGGTCGATTTACATCTTTGTTCTATTCGATAATACCCCAACAGAGTCCAATCATATATGCATGAATTGATATCTCTCTACGTTTCAAGATGTCGCTTTTTGGCCATCCCCGCATGCTTCTTAAACTCTCGCCCCCGAACCTCCGGAAAAAAGTCTGTTCTGCATCTTATGTCGAAGCAATTGCCCAAGCTGGCGGAGAGCTAGTGCCCACCAACCTTGAATGTAGCCTCTCTTAATAATTATAAGCTCGAGTTTACCATCGCTGAACGTGGTGTCGAGAAGTGCGGAATCTTGGTCAACCCAATGAATCTCGGAAACAGGCGAGCTAAAGTCGAGAACTTCCTGTTCGGCGAGCTTGAGCTGCTCATCTAAATCAAAACCCCCAACCAAATTCCTAACCTCGTATCTTGCTTTCTCCCCAAACCCGTCTGTCTACCTTTGCTGCAGCCATGTCACTTTTCTTTAGGCGAGATCTTTAGAAATGACATGGTGCTTGTATCTTTTAACCTCGAGATCAACAAGACAACGTGGCGGACAGTCGCGATACTCGATGCGAGGGCCTAAACCTCCAAGTGGGCGGCGGTCTGACGGGATCTTTTGAAACGATATCGTGGTTCCGATTCTGAAAGTTAGACGTGTTGAGATGGGAGATTTCCCAAGCTGTTTACGAGCAGGCTACTTGCTCGCTGTGGCTGGGCTTCCATTTCTAGTTCTCGCTTGCCCGCTTTTTTGTCTTCTTTGAATGCCGTACACTTCCTGCTTCTCGAAGCACCTACTGCTTCAGTGAGGCATGCGTGCAGTGAACGCGGATGTGGCCACCACCCTCTTTCTAGTCACGTGTAATATCACATAAATGCAGGTCCCTGCGCTGATATTGCCTTAGATTCTCAGGCCATAGCCCAGGAGCAGTCTAACTTGGAGCCAATCATATGATAATACTTTCAAGTGCTGGATTAAATAACCACCACACCATACATTTCTTTTACTCCTAGCATGACCAGCATCGTACAGATGAACCAGCCACCCCTAACGTAGGAACACTGAGTGTCGTCCAACGGGTACGAGATCTTCAATTCATATCGAAATCAGTCACCTTTTAAGGAGTCATTGGCCATAATTATCACGTGACACGAACCCATTTTACCCAAAGAACAACCACCAGCTCACAAGATTCGCAGGTGGTCATAAAGGAAAGGTCAAACAATCATCCCCCTTGATTTGTACCTAACACATCTCACGCTCCCCAGAGCGACCGCAGCACTATTCATTCATCCTCCGTTCCTCAGTTTCCCGAAGCACCCTCCCAAGCCGACGGAGGGCCAGCGCCCAGAAGCCTTGATTACAGGCCCTTCTTGTAATTACTTGTCCCAAATCGTTGCTTGTGTAACCAAACAGTGTTGAGTACTCTCCAAACCAAATGTCTTTAAAGTAGGCGCAGCTGAAATGTTGAAATTCGAATTCAGCATTTTCATTGGAAGGCTCACCCAAATCTGCGCTCTCTCGTAAGACTTTAGTCCTGAAGTCCTTCACTCTCGTATCGACGTCTATAATCTGTTGGGATTCCTTATTCATCTGACCATTGTGCCAAAAAACTACGAGAAAACTTTTTTGCATTAGTTATAATATGCCCAGCTCGGCTAAACTCACCAAATAATTTCTTTAGACCCTTCCCTACGATTTCATTAGCCAAAATTTTCAGAAATACCGTCAGACTTATTACTTGATTTTCCATATACTCTTCTCCCCTAAGAAGCATTCTACACGATAAATCTCGTTAAGTAGCGGTGCGTGTGCGGGGTCTTGGGCTAAATGCCCATATCCAGCTCGTCCCTCTCCATGTTGAGTCAAAAGTGAGCTAGTTACCATTTCTGACTTCTCGGTCTTGAGATTCACAAAGGAGGCATAGTGCCAGCAGATACGGTCACCATGGCGGATAGGAGAAGCTCCGTTTGGTCGATTGGTTGGTGAGATCTTCGAGGCCTGATGTGACATTATGACTCTGCTTTTCGAAACAAAGGTTGGGCCGTTGATAGCTTGTTAAGATAGCCGTGTCCGTGACTCTGGGAAGTCCTACCGTGAATCAGTACTTCCCCTACCAAAGAATCATTGCGAGGTGGGACACTCACTGACCGTGTAAAAGGGAGAGGGAAGGAAAGTGAAAGGCAATGATAAGAGGATTTGAAAAGTCCCAAAATGAGATGGTGCTTGTGATTTTCAACCTCGAGGTCAAGTAAGACAGTCGCGGTACTAGATCCGAGGGCTTAGACGTCCAAGTGGGCGGACTGATGCGATCTTTTGAAATGATATCGTGGTTCTGGTTCTCCAAAAGTTGAGCGTGCTGATGGGAGCTTATATACTTCCCTAAGCTGTTTACGGGCAGGCCAGTTGTTCATCATAGCTAGGCTTCCAGTTAGGTACTATCAATATGTAGCTTAGAGATGGCCAGCGTAACACGGTGGACGTGTTTGACTGATCACATGTCACGTGCAATGTCTCGACAAAAGCATCTGGCCATAATTTTGATCAGTATTCTTCTGGACTGCCAAGGTCTCACATCTCTCATAATAGAAGTACATCGGAATTCCCAGAATAGCCCAGAGTTACAGTGAGTTCTTCAAAAGAGTTCTGCACCAGTTTCCAATCCCATATCTAGTTTGCCCTTCATACGCAGTAGAACTTTTAGATTTCTGCCTCCATCCGCTGCTTTTCCTTTCTTTTTTCCTCGAAGAAGCGATCTCGATACATGTTATACTCGTCATCCAAAAATAACGTGTAATCGAAGTCCTCTGGGTTATCCCGCGAAACTTGCCCAGCCCAATCCTTGCAAATACTCTCAATACACGCCTTACACTTTCTCCCAGGAGCCGCTGGTGCGCGACACGAAACGCAAACTGGTTCTGGCTCTCGTTCCCCCTCTTCTTCACACCTCTTGCAAATACCCCTCCAGGCAATCGGAAGACCACAAGATCCGCAACGGGATCTTTTCACCCATCTCTGTTCCTTTACAGACTTCTCTGCTTTCTCTCTCCGTGCAAGCTTTATCATTTCCAATTGTTGAGTAATGCTTTCAACGCCATCATCCTTCTCTGTGTTGAAAAATGGTTGAAGGCATTTCGAACTAGCTTCGCCTGTCTCCAAGTTGTCCAATAATCCCCCACTTTCAATGCTTATCTTGGCATTCTTCCGACTTGACTTATCCTTTTCCCCGATTGTGGACTTTCGTTTTCGTACTTGTTGCGGAGGTTGGAGATTCGCTTCGTGTGGCAAGGGCGCCTGGGAAGAAAAATTTGGCGTCGGAACATCTTCCATGGCTGTTGAATGAAGAATTAGCATCGGGCCAATCCGAAATACCTATGAGGATACTCACCGCAGAGTTTTGAGAAAGAGTTAAAAGATAAAGAGCATCAATGCAGTACTCCGCGTCCAAGCAGCCCGACTGAAGCACTTCCTTTCCACATCCGGGATCTCCTCCGGCATCGTCTGATGACAACCTTTCCAACTCTACACTTCAACCTTACACATCACATCCACAATGGCCTCCGCATCACCACTTTCTCCAACCTTTTATGGGCACATTGCCTCAACACTGGATGCGCTTCTCCTCTTCGAAGCATGTCTCAGCGGCGCACTCAATTATGTTGCTCGCCGTCCTTCCGACCGGGAGCGAGTGAGCTTGATTAAGAGCGGAAATGTCTTCATCTATGAGGAGGATTCTTCTGGCATCAAAAGCTGGAACGACGGTGTATTATGGAGTCCAAGTCGAATTTTGGACAGTTTCCTTGTTTACCGGGAGCTCGAACGTCCATTTCCGCTAGGAGAAAAGAAGAGGGCAATGAAGCGCAACCAATAAAATCCCTGCAGGAAGCGTCATCGTAGGATGTTGCCTTATTGGGGTGAAGATTCTTCCGCTTCCGGTTCGACGATATCTCTTGTAGAACTTGGGCCTGCTTCAAGATCTCTGAACGCTCAAAATCCACTAGCACTACATTTTTGATCTCAGGATTCCATAGCACGTTCGGTGGCCGCACATCACGATGCTCCACTCCGCAATCCAACATCTTTGTAACTGCCCTGCTCGTTTCCGCAGCCAAATCCCGTCCCTGGCTAACATCAAATCCTTGCGTGCCTGCTCGCCTGCCCATGACAGTAGCAGCATGTGAACTATTCTGACCCCAACGTCGAGAAAGTAAGGACGGACGAGAGAGATGTTCCCAAGAGAGATGTAAGCAATATGCACAAACTGCTAGATCTAGCAGGAGAATTGTCGAATGAAAGAGCGGGGATCACGTGCCTTTACCTAAGGGCAATAAAATGATATTTTACTTGATCGGTTAAAGGTTAATCCGGACCGCCCTTCTCCCGGTGAACGATTACTTGTACCGTACCTCACAACACTAAATTTCCTAGTTTATCCCAACGCCACCCTTCCATATTTTGTGCAGAATAGCTAAATTCCGGTACAGCACCGCCTAAAGCTCTGCGACTGGACACACTTTGCAAGTTTGCACTTCAACAACAATCCAAACCTCTTGTACACAAGACCAACCCTCACACGACGCGCGCCACGACGCGCACCACGCTTCTAGCTTCTTCTCAAATATCCGTCAACCATCGCCTTTCATCGCGTTCCAGATCTATTGATATCACAGAAGTCTTTCGCTTCTGTAGACGTGGTGTTGCACATGACGATCGATAGCGACAGACCTTGAACTCAGGTTAGCCTACGTCCTTAGCCGCAATTTACTTCCATTCTCAACGACATTCGAAACCAGATGGCATCTTCCGTTGCCCTAGACGCCGAGGCGGATCAAAGAAATACGTATAGCGCTACCGACCGAATCCTTCGCTGGATAAGAACGGGAAAACATACATTCAAGACAGACTATGTCGAAAGCGAAGCAAGTAGAAGCACAATCGGGACGGAACAAATACAGGATAGCTCTGTTAAAAAAACATCCAGCGCCTTGTCTATACATACGGTCAAGACTTCCTCAAACAGTTCCCAAAGTGACTTATCTGAGGAGTCTGTGGATCTAAATCCTGACCCCAAGCCAATTGAGTTGCTTGTCGGCTGCGAAGACGATCCTCTCATACCTAGCCCAGATCAGATCAATTACACTTTCCTGAAGAGTCAAAACATCTGGGGCGCTTATATTACCCGCGCTAAGTCGCTACCGTCTGGCTGTATACCTGTTAGGAGTTTGGACCCGTACGTCCTGTTGCAACATACACCCCCTCTTCCTCAAGATCTGCCTAAGAAGCGGAGCATCACAGGACAAGCGATATGGGATGTCCCAAGCCCTGAATTCTCCAAGTCTTGAGAGTTACTAGAGCACACTGATGAAGAGGACTGGAGTCCGGAGTTCGTTCACGGTATCAAGAAGACATTTCCTCTCTCGATATCCAAGCCTATTGAGTGTCGAATATCAACTCGATCCGATTTCCGACTTGACGACGAAGGATCAAATGGCATTGCGATACTTATGGCACTCTGGTCCTACATTTTCTGTGTACGGTTTCTCGAAATGCAGAGGAGACGCATACGGTATTCCACCACGAGATTGTCACCTGTTCTTAAGCAAGACGTAAAGCCTCGACCTGGAGACATTGTCCTCTACCTCGGCTGCGCCTCGAGGGATCTAGTTAGATGGCTTTGTGCCGTTCTGGCACCTGGATTGAAATGGCAGGTGACAGGCCCTCTGCCACCATGGGCCGCGCATTACTTGAAAGATACTCGCTTCATCATCGTCACAGACAAACCGTTCGAATTTCTCGCACATGAGCAACCCCCTTCTTCTCAAAAGGCTACAGACCTTCTTGCAGAGTTGTGTGCGTTGTGTGGCTTTGGGTCTCCCGTGGAAAATAGTCAGAAGTCATTTGAAAAATTTCAACAGTCTACATTAGCTTTCCTAGCGGCACTTGCACTGCCGTTTTACAACCACCTGGAGTTGCAGCCGCAACTTCCAATGCCCAGAATCACTATAGATCACAGGACGCACGCCATACCTCCTGAATGCATTCGAGATTATGTAAACGACCTTCCCTATTATATGACTCTGTGTCTACATCCTGCCACTGTAGGCTCTGTAATTTGGAGCATTTTTTGGGAACCAGGATTGGAATGCAATCTTGTCAGCGCTTGGTTTGGTGCAATCCTGGAAGTCTTGCGGCCTATTATTGAAGCCGGAGATCTGGAAATGCTTGCCAAGATATTCATTGTCCGTCGACTCCAACCTGCTCTATTGTGGCTTGGTGTTTTGGTGATGTGCGACCTTGCGATGCTGGATATGTTAGTATCTTATCTTGAATCTCACCAAGAGCGAGAGAACTTTGATTCGTGGTCGGGGCCTGATATAGATGTTGCTGTCTGGACTGGTTCTAAGCAATCGTTCTTAGATGAAGATGTCTCAAATACCTATGAGGGGATTGCTGCACAAGTACCGCGGTCCGATCTACTACGCCATCGCTTCAACTTCCGACTCGGTGATCCGGATGTTCTCCGTTTTGGATGGCAGCCCCTCGGTCACGTGCCCAAACAACAGATCGAGCCCGAGCTTTGGCCACGGCTGGAGATTGGGTGCTCACGAAAGTACAAGCACTGGATCTGGTGGCTCCCAGAGAGGGATGGGAAGGGTGCACCTAAAATTCCTGAGATCATGATACCGGACATTCGACAGGGCTTTCGTCACGACAAAATCAGATACAGGCAAAGTGCCACTGACGAATTGAATCCTGAGACTGGGACTGTAGCGGTACCAGATGGGTTTGGTTGCAAAGTTGGGTTTGGGCCATCAAGAGATGCTACATTCCACGTAGTATCGTACGGGTCAAAGGATGCAGCAGGAGATCGGAGCTTGGAAGCTATAGTAATACCAGGGGTTAGACAACATCCCTGGATGGCAGATTCACGGGGTATCTAGTGAAATTCCGGTATCCATTGACCAAAGTGTTGTAATGTATTATAGAGATGCAGTTACAAACATAATGCAGTCCATTAATGTGTACTTCAGCGTGAGCTTGTAGACTTTCCTAGTTGCCAAGTATGGTAAACTCTTCCGGATTTCTTCCCAACATACACTAAACACTCATATAACTTTCCTTCAAAATACCTACTACCTTTCTTCCAATCTCTTGCGTCAGTTTGGACATTCTTGCCTTCTTCGTTGCAGAAGTAGTAAAACACATGCTTATTCTTCTCCTTCTTGACAGTGTCTACCAGCAGCCCCTCTTGAGAGGCAGATTGAGGGTTGCTTGTACCCCCAATTCCCTCAGAAGTATCGTCCGGACCGAGGGTCATCGTAGTGCTAGGACCAGTTGAATCCTTCTCCTTCCCCTTCCCCTTGTTGTCCGTGGTCGGACTTTCAACATCCGGTTTGTACTCGTATCCCCAGTTACCATCAGGATCTTTGGCGCTCCTCTCCCACTCTCTCCATGCCTCGCTCCAAGACCAATCACTCCAATGCCCTGACAGAGCCTGGTAATCATACTCCCAGACGCCAGTTGACTTCTCTCGGCTTCTCACCCATTGGCCCCACTCCTTACTTCAAGACCATGAGCTCCAATTCGACGTGGTACTCTCTCCAATGTGGGCTTTGTCCAAATCTCCTACAAGCCCTGCAATACTTCCCGTTTTTTGTTCAAATTTTTCTTTACTCCATGCGAGAGGATCTTCAGAATCTCCAGAGTCGGCTCGACCGTGCCCTGCAGACCAGGCGCTTCCTTGTGGAGGCGGAGAGGACGAGTCTTGAGTGTCATAGTGTGTTGTGTCTTCGTACTCGTCTTCATCAGGGGACAAAGGTCTGTAGCCTGGATGGCCTGGCACGTATTCGTGAGGTGCTAGCGGTATTGCATTTTTTGCATCGAGAGGATAATAATTCTCACCGCATGAACAAGGTATGAAGCAGAGTCTACGTTTTCCCCTTGTATCTTCTGCGTGGATTGAAACTTGGCAGATTTCGAATTGTTTCTTGCACTTTAGGCATTTCGAATGCTTAACAGCAGCATGCCCATCCAACCAGTGACTACAGCGCATGCAATGCCCTTTCCTGCCCGAGCTTGCCGACATTCTGGTGTGTTGCTTCCAGTGATGATTTCCTGATATTCGAGAAGAAATTACACTACCTTATATAGACCAAATTCAACATGGGTTGTCCAAACTTAACATGTGAACACAGTGCTGCAGGTGTGCCAAAAAGACTCTGAATAAGGGGTGTATTATCTTGGAGTTCACTCAGCCCTCCGGAAGAGTTCTTGCTATCCTATGGTCACTAGCAGTCTGGTTGTAGGCAATATCAATACTAGTCTGGATTGGGCTTTTTAGCAGCAGTTGGGTGACTCAGGAAGTCCCCGCTTCTACCTTCCGTGGGTAGCCCTGCGCAATATGATCGGGCTTATCATGTATGCTCATATTCCATCAAATTCCCATCAAATTCCCATCAAATTTTCATCGAATCTCCACCAAACGCCTACCAAATCCTCCAAACCCTCCGAATTGTTGGACCTGAGGCGCTAATCGCCCTATTCACTTTATCATAGCTAGAGGCAGGCTATTGTCCAGGGCGTCGATGTGATTTGGCGCTTCGAGAAAATAGTCTTAAATGCCAGGTCATAAATTAGTCGCAGCTTTAGGTACATGATACGGATAAAAGATGCCAAAAAAAGTGACCCCGTATTATTAGCTCCCTACGGAGTACGTTCATAGCTGCCCCATCTTCACGTCTTCCATTCAATCAAAAATAATAATAACCCTTGACAAAATGTCGATAGGCCTTGATTGATAATTCGTGGGTCCAAGCAGTTGCATTCAATAAAGATGTTACCTCGGAACTCCCCTTGATGTTCTGCGAATAGGTTTTATAGCATGCTGTCTAGAATTGTCGTACCTGTTACAATATTTTAATAAAAACCCTAAATGATGAGTTTCTAGAACGTTGCCGATAAAAGCTAAGCGTAGGTGATGTGGTCATCCGCTGTTACCCGAAAAGCATTGGAGCCTGAAAGTGCGCCAGGATATTTTGGGATCGACGTTGGGCTAGCAAATCACGTGGCTGCCCCGCCAAAGCCAAGTTTGCGTACCAAAATTTCGTTCCATATCGGCTCAAATGGATAACTTCATCATTATCATCTTCTGTTCCAAATTTCACGTCGCAACCGAGAGGCGGTAAATCCCCCAAGAGTCGCATAGAATATAATCCTACTCCAGGAGCAGGAATGACTCAGTTGTCTAGCCTGAGGAGCCCACTCTTCAACTGATTTTGGGTCCCATTACGAACTCGCCCGGACATAGGTAACGTTCCCCGAGACCTTCCTACACCCCATATTTGCGCTGTGCCCAGATCTAACTTTGCGACAGGACCTCCCGTGGAGACACGATTCTCTTACCCGTCTTCGAAAGCGCCACACACGAAAGCTCGAAGTCCATCAGGCGACCCACCCATCCATATCGTGGCATCTGCCATCCCCCACTACCAATACCTGCTCAAACCGCTCATCCTCCATCTGCACAAGCGGACAGTGGAAAGTCAATATTGGAGAGAAGATCGAGTGAGGCGCTTGCTAAGCAGGATACGTGGACTTGCGGTTTTCCGTTCATCTACATACACTCCAACCTTGCAGCGGGCAACGTGTCTGCAATTCCCACCTCGAGATTGACAACAACTCGGCACAAACATATTATCATCGTTTATCAGGCATAATATCATTAATTTCTGCGTACGAGTCTTACCTGCATCGCTTGGATCATGGGGAAAGTCACAAAGATTAGAGCCGCAAGCTCTACGGATGATAAACTTGTGAAGGAATGTGAGAAAAAGGTAGGAGGATATTCCCAAAACCACGTATACATTCTCATGGATACTAAATTACTATTCAGACAAACTGCGGCGATTGCAATCCTACTATAACTTGGACAACCCCGGGCAACAAACCCACGACCCCTCCTGAAGACACTGTCGTGATTATCGTCGATGTTCGCAGCAGTAGAGGGGCGGTCCGAATTTTTAAAAAGTCTGGCGATGATGCTTCTAGTGACGAATATCTCGATGGTATAGGGACGGAGCTGGCGGGCAAGTTGGTGATTGTTCCCTGGGATAGTGGCTGGTACTTCTCTGCTGCTGGATCTCTTCCAGTGGGTTACGTGACGAGGAGGGTACGTGACGAGGAGGCACAGGGCAGTTTAGGAGCTTAGGTTAGATAGTTCTTCACATCATCTTTGGGCGTTGTAAGATAAATTGATTTCGTAATTTCCATGAGATCGGGATGGTGACAAATGGTTGGTGGGTATTAGCATCATATGGATCAGTTAACCACATCTGCCCCATAATTTCTTTGATGACAGCTTGAGCATCTTCGGGTATGAGTTCGTAGACGTCGCCAGCAAGCCCTGTAGCGGGTTGCAGTTGGGAGGCCGAAACATCTTCAGATGTGAGTTCTTCGTCGTAAACGCCAGGAAGCCCTATAGCAGATTCTAGTTGCGGCCAAAATCAGTAAAGAGCTCTCTGAGCCTAGTTAGTTCGCTCGCACCTGATATCTGCTCTGGATGTTGAGAGCCAGTTGAGCTGCGATGTCGTTTTCGAGGTCGCACAACCAGCGGTGGCACATCTACTTCGAATTAGCTATGTCTTCCTGTCTTCTAGAAGGGACGGAGAACACACCGCTCACAGAGCTTGGTATGTGATAATTGGTAGCAAGTGATCCAATAGTAGAATGGTTGATATCAACATCGTCCTTGTTGACTTTGATTTTGCGAATTAGGCCAACGCGATCGCTATTTTTCATATCGATGACTTTGACTTGGCCAAGAGCCACAGCACAGAGTAGGACAAATTGGGGACTGGAGTTAAAGAGGACATCGTACAAAAATTCTTTGTAACGTTTGTGTTTCCCGGAAGGTTCGACCATCTTCAACGTATCCACAGCCTCTGAACTGCGTTGGGCCTCAGCATCGCTCAGTCTTCCGAGTACTTTGATGTTCTCACTAGCTTCAAAAATCTTGTCCCAGGCCTCATCAGTTTTCAGTGGTTTGTAACGAGAACGCTTTTCCATCTCTATTGCGGCAAGGATTGAAAATATGTGGGAAGTCTGGTGGGACGTTTTCACGAGACGTTGGGAGAGCTGACGGAAGTTTGATGGTAGGGGAGCGATGAGGGCGGATGAAGGTTTTTGGTTAGGAATTGAGTGGAGCGTCGGTAGGATGGTGATAGGAGTTTGATGGTGAATTGACAGGAGCTGATGGAAGTTTAATTGAAACTTGGGGTGCATGGTGGTAGATTGATGGAAAGAAGGTGGGAGATGGCCAGGAATTTATGCTATCCGAGAACACGTGCCGTTAGCGCTCCAATCATCCTCCTCCTTTTAAACCTCATCACCAATACTAACCCATTAATAACTATAGATACAAACTTTCGACACGCGAGCGACGAGCTGAACTTCCCCACCAATGCATGGTGATCTGGCTCCTTCCAGCATCAAGAATGGAAAAGACGCCGTACTGGGAGATCAGGTCTCTAGCCAGCCGCACAGTCGGTACTCTATCAACGCTTCCTCCAACAATGGCCGCAGTCCGAATACTATCAATGCTCCGCTCCAATGTCTCAACCACCTCAACCCCTCCCCCCCGCGTTGTTTGCATGACGAATCGGCGAAGCCATTTTAATTATTCAATGGACCAACACATCATGCTGCAACCGTAGGCCGCCGGTTCATCCAGGGGACAACGGAATCAGCTTCCTTAATCGCCTCTCCCGCTTTGGCCGCGCGAGAATGGACCTCCTTTGCAGACAATGATACGAAACCAATGAATATATAAGGGCATGGATCCCCTCTGAAGTTTTAATCATCACCTTCTGTGTTCCCCAGCATCCAGCTCTTCAAGCATCTTTCCGAACCTTCTCGCTCTGGTATATATCTTGTCCACCAACAGAGATGGCTCAACACGGTTCCTCGTTGTCGTCAAACACACCACCAGACAGCCCAGGTCAATCATCTGTCGGCACATTGAACATTGAGCAGGCTAAGGAGATAGCAGATGCGATAGCCGCCATGAAGATGGTTCCCGCCGCTCCGTCTCTCCTTCCTTCCTCTGAAACCCCACTTGGGAACCCACCACCATCGCCATCTCGCTGCCCTACTTGTTCGGCGAAGTCATCCTCCCAGGTTGCCATGGAGTTCGCTCAGCAGCTTATGGACGCTCTCAAGTCGATCGATTCTAAGCAAGAGCCTCCTCCCCCTCCCGCGAAGCCGTCTGGTGAATCTGTGCAGCCGAAAGCCCGAGCTTCGAAGCTAGAGTTTAAGACTGTCAATGAAGTGTACGTCTTCAATGTCACACAAGTCCACGCACGCTAACATGATCCTATTATACAGCTGGGATGAAAAGGCATACAAGTACACAATTGAGGAATCGCCAAAGTCGGTAAATGAGGCGAATGAGCTCAATCAATACGTGTTTGTCGTTCGTGCTCGGATCGGTCAGTATCTTCGCTCTAAAACAAACTCTGTATACTCACGAAGATATCCTAGACAAGAAGACATCAGCCAACACCGTCTATATCGATATCAAATCAGAATGCTTGCGAGATGTGTTGAGGACAGTTCTGAAGGGCGTTCATGGAATTAGTGTAAAAGAAGACAAACCTTCTGCAAGCTCTCCCTCTGACCATGCGAAACCAACCACTAACCTGAGCTCAGGTCGAGCAAAATCTCCTGTATCACTACTTCCCTGAACTCAAGTCGCACCAAAGCAGCACCGATCCTCTCGACCCAACGTGTGCAAAGCACCTCGACCTCCTCATCCAGCACCTCAAGGCAACCTACGCGGATACCAAAACTCGTCTGTTGCCGCTTTTCATGAGTAGCGAGATCCCGTATGACCTGCTCTGGGCTCTCTTTAAGCCAAACACGTTTGCTTACACCACTTGTCCCGGGACAAAGAAACCAATGTGCATCAAATATGATTCTGGCGAAGAGAGAACCACGTCCGATGGCGTGGAGTACTTCCATATCGGGGGCCGCTACGTGGATTTCGACGAGAAAGTGTTTAATGAAGTTTCTATTCAAACTGGAATTTTGAAATTCCGTGGATTAAAGCCCATCCACTCTCTCGACGTTTTCCCCCTGCAATACCACGAAAATGCAGACCAGGTCAGAGCGGAGCTGGTTGAGTGCGATCAGAAGTTCGGCTCTCTGAAGAGCGTTCGGCATCTCCAATACAGTGGCAAAGCGTTCCAAGTAGTTAAAAGAGAGCCGGTCGCGACATTCGTCTCGAGCAGAATCATGGTTGATGCGGCCCAGTTCCGGAAGATCAACCCCAACTACGTCAGGCCAAGCATTATCAAGACAGCCAACAGTGGCTCGAGTGATTCCAATAGCGTTGATCTCTGGGACTGGCTCGAGGATCGTCCGCCTCCGCCCCCAAGGGCCAACGAAGTCAAGGTAAACCGTGTGGATCTCGACATGCAAGATGAAGACAACTTGGTCATTTGCAGTCCAACGGTTCTAGGTTACAGTCTGAATAATAAATTGTGGTGTAAGAATCCTGCCTGGTGACGAGAAGTTTGTAAAGCTGATCGAATCGCATGTAGTGGAGTTCGCGGTCGACGACATCACCGAGATTAGCTGGAACCACTTACTTTGGAATCATCTTGCGATAGACGCCAGGCGGAAGGATCTCACTCTGGCTCTCGCATCATCTCATCTACGGCAAACATCGGATCATTCATTTGACGACATTGTAACGGGGAAGAGTCGTGGTCTCATTATGCTCTTCTAGTATGGCACCTAGCTTTGACCGTAGTTCCCCAATCTACTGACACACGTTCTAGTGGACCGCCTGGGGTTGGCAAGACTTTGACTGCTGAAGCACTGTCAGAGCGCCTCCGGAGACCGCTTTATACGGTGGGAGTTGCCTCTTAGCGATGCTGCTCTTGGTGCTGACGTTTGCAGATATCCGCTGGGGATCTGAGCAGCGATGCAGCAAAGCTCGAGAAGCAGCTTTCTCTTATCTTTGAGCTTGCTGATCACTGGAAGGCTCTGCTTCTTCTCGATGAGGCCGACGTGTTTTTGCGCAAGCGCGACACGGATCACATCCACAACTCTGTCGTCTCCGTGTTCCTACGCAAGTTGGAATATTATCAAGGAATCATGCTCTTTACCACCAACCGAGTTCGGGATTTCGATGATGCGATCCGGAGCAGGATCCACCTGGCGTTTTGGTATAGTCCCTTGGGTGTTGACACAAGAAAGGGACTCTGGGACACCTTTCTCCAAAATGCAATCACGGCCGGAGGGGAAGCAGACTACAGTGACGAGGAACTTAACGACCTTGCAAGGCACGATCTCAATGGTCGCCAGGTAGGTACTTGTTTCGTAGGAGTTATGAGTTTATACGCTGACAGGTTCCTGCTTCAGATCAGGAATGTCGTCCGGGCAGCGCATGCCTTGGCGGCCCAGGAAGGGGCGGTGACGGCCTATTCTCACTTGGAAATCGTTATTGACGCGGGCAAGGAATTTGAAACTGACGCCAGGGGAGGCTCTTCTGAAAGTATGCGATCTTATTTATAGTCATCTCCTGTTCAGGCTATGTATTGACGCTCTTCATTACCTTTGCTCTCTTTTTTGGTGGGCCCGTGAGGTGGTAGTGGGAACGGGATCGTCGTGAGATGGGAATTAACGGCCAGGCTTGTTGATATGGGATCTCGTACTCAGTCTTACTTCGCATTTCCTTCCGTCGCATAATCTTAGAGCATGATGTTCAAAAACGGTTGACTGAAGACCTTAAAACTTTCCTTCCTTCGGCTCTCAAGTATATGATAGCACGTGAGATGGAGATCCCAACAACTGCACACCTGTGAGAGTACTGCTTGCGTGTTCTATGTACGCTAGTGAAATATGCCAGCCTAATCGGGCGCCGTGGGCTGGACCAAACTTTCCAGGGTGTGGTGGGCTGTGTCCTCTCTACCATTATAAATATGAGCCTTCCCCCCTCTTAGTCTCGCAGCCATCTCGATCTTCTCGTCACCGTCAGGTCAACATTCACTCTCAGACCCACTCAAACCATTCTGGTATGCCGTATCAACTCCGCAATCGCAACCGTGTGACAAACACAGAGACTTCATCAAGTGCAGCTTCAAGCGTGACTCTCCAGCACACCGAGCCCGCGACCGATGGACCCACGCTCGGAAGAAGGCCAGAGTCGAGGAGGCCAAAGAGAGGCTTGAGAAGATTATCCGAGGAAGGTGCTGGTGAGTTCCAATTACCACTCGCAGGAAATATCGTGCCTAATTAGAATGAGGATCACCGAACGTGGCCTTTGATGAGACGCCCTCGCTGCCAAAACAAAAGAGACGCAGGGTCGAACAGTCTCAGGACCTCGTCAACACTGGGAGCCTATGGATACCTGTAGTAGAGAGCCTCGACATGCTCTACCAGGCCCAGGACAAGCACCAACGCATAACAGCAACTATTGTCGACAAAATAAGGACCCAGAATGACAAGCTGATTTCCGCGTTGCGGGAGCTCCTAGATGCCCAAAAATGCAGAATCCTTGAGGGCTTCAAAGACACAGACAATCGAACTCATACTCTCGTTGGCGATTTAGTTGAGGATTTGCAATCGCAACACCGCTATCTGTTTGAGAAAGGGATCAAAGACACGGAACAACTAATACGTACACTGATCGCTGATTTAGTTGAGGGTATGGGGGCTCAACAATGCCGTGTGATTGGTTTAAAGCAATGCATCCAGCGATATGGAGCTGTGAAGGAGAGTGAAGTGAGCCATGGCTCTTCAGCCCACTCCTAATACTTCAACCCTTAAATCGACAACTGAGGCAGGTAGCCCCTCGGGTCCGGGCGCCATAGGCTGGCTCGATTTGGAAAAGGGGGGCCTTCTGGAGGAGATTAAGGACATGGAGGAGATGTAATCGCGGTATGGAAGCCATGGACCGAAAGGGTGACGGGGTCAATTGGTAGGGATGGTAAGGAGACTAAGATTAGAGAGGGTGGATAATAGTGTTTGGAGACGGTGTGAAGGATACTAGTGGCGAGAATGAGGACAGCGACAAATCGACATAGGGAAGATCTGTTTCATCTGCGGAAAGCGCGAGAGGAAGGAGAGGTCGAACATATCGACGAGGAGATCTTCAAAGTGCTGGGTGGTTCGAAAACAGACAATGTTTGATGGATAGATTTGCGTGGATAGAGAGATAAAGCCAACAGATTTGTGGCCGAGGGATTTGTGGCCAAGGGATTTGTGGCCAAGGGATTTGTGGCCAAGGGATTTGTGGCCAAGGGATTTACAAACGGAGAGAAGATATTGGAAGGTTTTGCTTGTCTCTGCTGTTGGTTTATGTCAGGTTTTTCCTGATCACCGAGCTTGGACGCTTCGTTTTCAACCGGAGCCGTGTGGACGAAGGTGTTTCGCGGACTGAATTCATTAGCGATATAGCAATTAATTGGCATTTAACGATATCTCTGGATCCAGATTATCTAATGATGGTGTTAGAATCAGATTTATTGTAGTGTGGGTGCATAGTTTCAAGAATTCTGCTGAACGGAGGTTGAAAAAAAGAGTCCCAAATCACGTGCCCGAACTGCCTTGGAATATGTATGATTTTGGCATGGCCAATCAAACATGCTGGTTCACTTTTGGCTCAAATTTATTTTGGTCGGATTTCGGCTCGATTCTGGCGATATTTTTGGCTGTTTGGGATCCATTTCAATCCCCAATTTTGGTCTGCCAGGAGGCTCAGGCTCAAAGTCAGAACCTGCTCTTTGCGTCTGTCTGTTTCTCCCCTCAAACAATAGACGCTTGATTCTGCTCTCCGTTTCTACCGCCTTGAGAAACGACGACCTCAGCTTGACGGCACTGGATTCTTGACAGCACTGAGGCGTCAACCTCGGTCACGAACACACTTCTGGAATTGGAGGTCGAATGTCGCCGTGTCATAACTTTTTTGCTTCACTTTTGGCCTCTCGTTTGATTGGATTTTTGCTCCATTGTAGCGGTCTTTCGAGCCATTTTTGTAATTCAATCCAGTTGCTGCCTCCAATTCTGGACCTGGCTGTAAAATCCTCTTCTGGCTGCTACGCGAGAAACTCCGTCGTCGCACGGTACGAAGTCCCAACCTCCACAAACGGCATCCAACCTCTCCACAATCGACTTTTAGTCTCACCCAGAGACAGTATCCAACCTCGTCCACAAATGGCTTGTTTAGGATGAAGTCACTGCAAATTAAATCACGAAGAAGAGTGGCTAATCACGCCAGCACACGTCAAATGGATTAAGCTTAGCTACATCACTCATCATTGGATCTCGGTAGGCTTCATCCAGGCTCTGTAAGCGTCCGTGAACTTTTCCTTCGCTTCAATCAGCTTCGCATCAGTATAGCCTGGCGCTTTCTTCCAATATTCATCAAATGTCTCAAATACTTCAGGGCCAGACCGAACCGCATTATACAGTTTCTGCCAATACACAAGTTCCCTTCCAACGATATCAAGATTGGCTTTGATATCTGCGGCTTCTGCCACACGCACAGAATCAACCTCAACAATTCGCACCCAACTGTAGCCAAAGTCAGCATGAGCACTTTGTTTCATTAGAGGTATAAACCCTTACAGATTGCATTTCTTTTTAGTAGCCATCTTGGTTTTCCAATCATACCCAGTTTCATTGTTGAACGGTACGTCTATCGTGATCATCTTTCCGTCCCCTAAAGTCTTGCACTCCACTACCAAGTTCCAGATCTGGGTTTCAAGTGGGTGCTGGAAATCCCCCCCAGCATGATTGACGATTCTTTGGCCTCTTGGGATGAATTGTAATGGATTACTTTCCAAGGTGGTTATGTGTCGGCATTCACTATCTTCAAGCAAGATGTGGAACTTGATCTGTGCATCTACACGTAATGAAAGTGGTCGTTGCCGGGTTGCGGCATTCGGGATGGAAATCTGGGAGGAAAGAGTAGTCAGAAGATGCTTTAAATAAACATAGGAGGGAATCACTTGGTGGTTGCTTGGTTGCGTCATGCTCGTCGGATGCACAAGAAAGCGTACTTTGAATATGCGTTAAAGATTTCGCTAGGTGGTGTTTAAGAGAGTAGGCAAATAGTGGTTTGCCTCGATTTAGTGCAGGAGCTGGGTGAAGAAGCCAAAGTGTAGAGTGAGGCGAGCGCACGCTAGTTGCAACTTTCCAGAGTTCTTATACATATCTCGCATCAGGCATGCTGTGAGCATAGCAAATTATTATTCTGTGATGAATGAGACAGTCGGCACCTCAAATGTGCCTAGTTCCAGTCTCTGGTGTGATCTGTACCATCGTGGAGGAGTCAGGATTACAACGCTATCGAACGTCAGTGGTGAACATTGGGTGGCTTTTGGGCCCCGGCTTGGCGCACCGCATTGCGAACCAAAACTGTGGACAGGGATTGTTGCAAAATCTGGGATTTTGCAACAATCCCTGTCCACAACTCCAAACCCCCGTGATTCCCTGACCTCCTAACTGCTTCATTCACTGACCGTATTGACGACTCCCACCATGCAGAGCATGGACGAGAGCAAATTAAAGGCAATACGCAGCCGTAATTCGGTCTATATCTCCTTGCAGGATCAGGAGCAAGCCGAGGCTGGATTGGAACACAATCTGCGACCTCAACGCCTGAAACTCTCAAAGGACCATACAACATACGTTCACCTGGCTGTGCAACAGGAGCAACATTGGGCGGCTGTCCAAATATCTCTCTCGCCATTTTCTCTTCAACATATTCCAGAGCAGAAATTCTATTCGTGTCATTTTTGCTATACCTGGTGTTGCGAAGCGCCAGCGACAACGGGTCCCCCGAACGATGTCCTAGGCTCCGTGGTACAGCGTATATACGATGTTTACTTTCAACCTACTCAATGGGACTTTTCAAGCAAGCACTGGTATGTTTTTTTTTAAACGATCTGTCAACTGAGTCGGATCTTCTCACAAGTTCTAGCCGTACCAGGGACTTCCCCTCCCGTGAACGCAGTCCAAATGAAGCAACGTGCGTGAAGAAGGCTGAATCGTCACTCAGTGCATATATACAGCATGCAAATGGTTCAGCGGAGAAGGAGAATCACCTTGCTCCGTCAGGAGAGTCCGTTGTCGACAATGCCACTGATAGACCCACGGACCAAATCAAGCGTCGAAGATTGCACCACTCTGACGACATCGAATCCGATAGCAACATTAACGATAATAATAACGACGATGTCGCATCGGAAATTCGATCGGTTGCTCGTCCAGGTGCAGGTAATGAGGACGCAGAAAGCAAGAAGGAAAAGATGATCGCAGATCTAACGACAAGGATTCAAACGGCGCTGAAGAAGAAGTTTCCTACTGAGAAGAAGACGGAGAGTAAGAAGATGAGAAAAAAGCTTCTAAAACAAGCCAAGTGTGCCGATGCGACCGTCTTAGATCCCAACGCTCGAGGCCAGCACCCCACGCAAACTGATCACCCCGTTATCTCAGAGTTCAACATCCGACATGCGGGAGGCGAATTCAATATCGTGGATCCGTTCGTATACTGGGAAGCTCAGTTTTGGGGGAAAGCGTCAAAAGCCACAAAAGATGCTCACGAAATCAGTTGGAAGTTCCGCTTTGTCGCTGCATGCATCCGCAGAATGCGCGACCGCGTGCCAGCCGTCTGCTCCGATACCTCAGCCGTCTGCAACGACTCTGATACCACCCGTTTCACCTCGCGTCGGTGGTCAATTTCTGCTTGGATCATAAACTCGATTGTTGAGTGTCTCTAGCAAGCTTGGGGACCCCAGGCCGCTCTGCTGTACGAAGCTCTAGCGGGTTAGTTCTCTATCCTTCCACATCATACAACTGCTGACCTCTTACCAGCAAAAGATGACCGGCTCAGTGTTTTTGCCACGGCTCCTATGAGTACGTTGCCAGATATTATAGATGGCGCTGTTGCGAACCTTAGAATGGACTCGGCGCCTCCTGCACCAGTGGACATGGTTGTATTTCACCCGGCCGTTTGGATCAGCAGTATAATGAACATTGAGTAAGTGGTGATTCCTTTGTGGCAATGTCGTGAGTTGTTTGCTAATTGATATGGTGGGCATAGGTATAAGAAGGTGTGTTCCGACCTAGGGCTAACGAGCTCCTCTGCTCTGCTTGACCCCCCGCACAGCCTCCAGAGTCAAGCATCGCTCTCGTGGCTTTCTGATCGATGGAGGCTGCCGACCAAGCATTGGCTGATCGAAAGCTCTCCGGACTCCCCAGGCTCACCTAAGGCTTCATCAGTCAGAAGTACAACGTGTTCACCGTTAGCCATGAGCCAGCTTCACGAACCAGGTGCTGCAAGCATGCCCAGTGTGTTGGTTGGAGGCTCTGAGGAGGATGCGAATCCAGAGCAATTGACGCGCAAAGACTTGAGGCCACAGTGTTAGTCTACATGCCCAGCATTCCAGTACCAGCTGACCGATATTCGCAGTATCGCCTCCAAATTTAAATTTGCAAGACTGCTGGGATAGTCCAGACTGGCAAGAAGATTTGCCTGCATTATTCAATATTGAGGCCCATTTTGATAACGCGGAATAATTGAACGAGGATATTTATTTGAGGATTAAGACAGAGTCGTGTCTCTAAACAAGATCCTCTCTGGATGGCTAAATCATCGTGCTGTGATAAGGAGACAATCAATGCCCGGTTCAACAACTATAGGCTTATTGAAGTACACTCTCTGTCCAATCACCAACTCTACCGGAGCGGTCGAAGAGTCATACACTGTCGGAGATACGGATTCCTCTGTTCGAACAAGGATGAGATATTGATTTGGGCCTCCGTCGATGTAGCTCCTCGAGACTACGCGCAAAACTTGATATTTGATTCGATGAAGCTACTACATCTCAGTACGCCGTTCCATTTGAGCATGAGTATCTCAAACCTTATTATCGTATCCTAACTCTTTCAACACTGGCCGAAGCATTCGGTCCATATCCTTATGCCTACACTTCTGTATCTCGTCGCTCAAAGGGTCGAATTTCAATGTCTCCGTCCATTGACCAAAGCGGTCTAGTTCAATTTTGATATTCTGGCCGTCCAAATCCTCTGCTTCAAGGTGTTTGCCTGTGATAAGGTCGGACATTGTAGGGTTTCGATGTCGCAAGTTTCGGAGAGTGGCGTATAGGCTTCGAAGCGCAGAAGATGCGCCAAATATGTAATGTGACGATACAGCTACACCCGACAAGGCTGACACCTGCAGAATAACTGACGCAGGTTGGGGCAAATAGTCGTTTGTCGAAGTTGATGTCGAACCCGTTCTAGTCGTACGGACTTGGCAAGAGTTGCTTGGAGGCAATGGATGTTCCTGGCACACTATTAGTGAAAGAAAGCGCAAGTTCTTAATGCTTGAATCAATGACTTACGCCAACTTTTTGGAGGTTTCTTTGAGTCCAAGGCCCTGGCCTAGATATTTCGCGAAGATCGTTGATGGGTGTCGCCTCGGCACAGGCGCAATCTGTCGTTCGAGAAGCAGGGATGCCACGGGTTACATCACGTGGAAGCTCGCGCCACCTGTTTTTAGCGCGGGTAGAACCCTTTTGTCGGTCAGACTTTGTTTGTGTCTTTGGCGACTTTGCAGTATAGCATCACGGCATCGCAAGAACAAGGAGTATTACGCTATCGTCAGTGGGCATATCGACAAACCTACGATCTTTCTGTCCTGGTGCTTCCCTTCAGAGATAGTGGTGAGAAACAGACTAATTGCTTTCCGATATGGGGGATCTGTCGAAGTTACAATTTCAACAGAGGCGGAGAACAGACTGAAGATTTAAAATATTATGATTGTTAATAAAGGAACGGAAAAGTTTGTGAATATTGGTTGTCACTTTCGTATGTACGCTGTAATTGCGCTTTTATGAACATTCAAATTTCCAGTCCATGGTTCGGAGGGGTTGCGATGGCACTCTGATATGTTATTGAATCCAATATCGCCTTATTCCATCTCATTCAAATCCGCCCTCCCTTCTCTGCACCAAGATGTTCTTCGAGGGACGGAGCGACCCACGGTTGCTTCTTCTAAAAGGTCGATCGAGAGGATGAGCTGCACTTCCTGATCTGGGCGCTTTGTTAGAGAAGCGAGGGAAATCTCGTTCTGTGTGTTAAACTAAACAAAATTTGACGGCTTCATTTCGACGGGGTTGACAATACGGGTAAGGCGATAATCGATATTATTTCAAAATTACATTCTGGTCTATAAACTGACTCCTCAAAATACATCTGCGCCAAAGCAGTACTGTAAGGAAATGCACGAGTTCAATGCCACAGCTCCTCCCGCGTCCTAAGCAGGCGCTTGCATAGACCCAGCTCCAATATTGACGGCCGGTCACAAATGGCTCCCGATGAAGTCAGAATTGGGCCGGACAAGTTCTTCAAAGGGCCAGATCTCTTTAGCAGCCACGACCTCAACTCGCCAATTCATGCCGTGCTGGTCGTTGTACTTTTTCCAGGTCAGAGTGACGTTGGCCTCGGTACCCAAGTCTGCCGACCTCATACAGCTGAGTTTACCAGTAATCTTCGAGAAATCAAGCCACTGCTTCGGATCGGGTCCTTGGATAGCTTCATCAGAACATTCAAGCTTTGAGGTATATCGCAACTGTCCCGACATGACACCAAGGAAGTCCCCTGGCAATATCGGGACGACCGGGCATGGGGCCGCGACCACCCTAGAGGCAGGAGTCCCGTTGTATTTTCGCTTTCCATTTAGTGGGCCTTCATAGGGTACGAGGCATATGTAGATGGCATTATTGCGCTCCGATTGACCGTCAATGCCGTCTCGAAGGACTTCTGTAGTGCTTTGTGACGATAGCTCTTCCGGCTGCAACGGGCGATCGAAGCTCGCCACGTACGACTGCTGTTCTTCTTGATTCAGTGCTCGCGTTCCGTTTACCCAGTTGATTCGGGCAACTTTCGATACTTGCGACTCTTTCCTGACAACTGTCTGGTGCCAATCGGTACTACCCGAGAAGTCACTAGCTCGCTCGGCGAGCACTCTCATCTGTACTTCCTTCATGTAAGGGTGGTACACTTGATTCCACTTCCTCACTGTCTGAAGCGAATCTTTTGTTTTGTTAAAGAAACGTCTGTTAAATCCCTTTGTCCGGAATAGGAGGATGTGTGTCAAACCATCCTTCAGCATGCGAGCTTCAGCGTCTTCCATCTCGTTATTTGTACCTTCCACACGTACGTCATGAAGGAACTTCCAAAAACGATGGTGTTTCCGGTAATTCTCCTCGCTCCTCCCTTTCGAGACGACGTCGACGAGCTCCTTCACAGCCTCTGCCTCTGCCTGACTAGCATCGGCGGCCGACCCGGGATTTTCTCTATAATACGTTCGAATGTTGGCCTCTGCTAGCTTCTCGACGAAGTTATATCGAAAAGTCTCCTTCCACAAGTTAATCGCCTGGAGACTTTCGAGACCTGCTTGTTCCTTTTTCAATTCCCGTTTTACGCTGTTGCGCACAGCAAGATCGAAATAGGCTGTCAGATCTGCAGGAGGCTTCATGATCGCGCCCATACCCTTGAGCACCTTTGTGACCAAGCAATCTCCGTCCTGGAAGTCAGCTGTCTTCTCATGATACTTCAGGGACGTTTGAAGTATGCCTGACATGATCGGTATAGCATCGCCATCCAGGTATAACTCTTGTGTCTCTTTGGAAACCGGCCTGTATTTCGTTTGTGATGTGATTGAGGGCGATCGTATCGTCGAATCGTGCGAAGCTGGGCAATGAGTTGATGTTGTCTGATCTGGCGTATCAAGTAAGGTCTGCTGAGATACCTCAAGGGTATATCCACTAGCATTTGGGCTCAGCGTGCTATCGGTGGGTTCGACTGTACTCACTGGATGTGTGCAGGCCACAAGAGGGCAGGTTTGATACTGGCATTCAGGCTGCGTATCCGCCTCGGGTGATGGGTTTAAGATGATGGAGCTTGCTGATCCCGTTGCAGCCCCTGATGTGGTCACCAACTCATCAGTAGAGACAGCAGGATCTGCTTTTTCGTCAGTTGGGAACAGCTCCGGAGCTGGCGAGACATGCTGCGGATTCTCCTTAACGGTAGAGGCTGAGCTCTCAACTGGCAGATGGCTGTCAACCAGAGCGATGTCATTATTCGGTTGCGGGGAATGCTCTTCGAGTATAGTAGACTCTGGGGTTGACGGAATTTCCTCTAGACCGGAGGTGCCTCGGGATGTACTGTGGTCGGGATCGTCTGAGGAGACCTTCTTTGTTCTGCTCGAGCTCCGTGTCATCATTCCGGAGTAACTGTCTGGCCGAGGACGTTTCTCAAGTTGTTGAGGAGGGCTCTGAGGCGGTGTGTTGGTATCAGGCGCGACCGTAACAGAGGGGGTGTCTTCGAGTATAATGATCGGATTGGAGGGTACATCTCCCTCGCGGCGTATCTCGACTCGATGGTGACGGACAAGAGACAAGTCAGTAGTTTGTTTGTCCGGATTTCATAAGAGACTTACACGCCTGGAAGATACTGTCGATCTGCTGGTCGGATGGTCCAGAGACCTCTTCGACAGTAGAACTGTCCAGAGAGACCTCGCAGAGTCGGTCCTGCTCATCTAACGACACCCAACAGCCCAGAAACAAACGTTTGTAGCCTGTCATTTTGAAGCACTGTGAATGGATCACTAGCGCTGCCGCGGATGTTATAGCGAGTGGAAGTGGGATTGCGCTCGTAGGAACGAATTTCAAATGTTTGGGGAATGATGAGTCGGCAGCAGCGGATTCCCAAACAATGTTTGGGAAATGCTGAGTCAGCGGAAGCGACGAATTCCCAAACAGTGTTTGGGAATTCGTCCTAGCGTAACGAGGTTGTCTACGATATCTGCAATATCTCTAGCCATACTACGTTCAAGAAGCTCATGTTGAAAGAGGTTGTATATGAGGTCAGGTGGAACAGGCATTTTTATGATTAGTTTTGAGAAGGTTGTAGGATTGTTCAGTCTACAGTTCTGTATATATAAAGGCTTAGCGTGCCAAGGCTTCAAAAGGACGCTAATTTCAACAGCTCAACCACCTTGAAGTCACCGCGACAACTCGTTCGACCCTGTACGATGCCTCCGCAGATTACCGCAGTAGACGATGTTGTGAACACCTCGCGGAGCCCAGTTGAAGAAATAGAAAGTGCCTTTGCTCACCTGGAGCTTGAAGACAAGATGCCCACACTCAGAGAAGCACACCCAGGCCTTCGTGAAGGCGATGATCACATACCGCGACACTGTACTGCAAGATGTGATAACACATCGGAACCAGAAATATTCCACAGCCGATTGCAACACCGTCACAATGATGCGAAGTATTTGCCTGGACATCCCACATCCTTCGTGGTTAATGCAATTAGGAAGAGTTCCACCTGTAGTCCTTAGCACGGGAACAGATGCCGCAGCCATAAAACTGATAGAAGACCAAAGGAAGAGTCTTGGCCGTTCAAGACAGGAGATACAGCATGCTTGTGATCTAGCGGCGGGCCCGCGGGACATCGTGATTGTTCTAGAGCGGCCGGCTTGGGATCATGATTACATGCTCGAGTTTGGAGAGTTTGTTGAAAAGTCTCCAGCGCTCCGAGCGCTCAACGAGCTTATTCTTTTTGCAACGAAGTCATCCCGAAGCATCTTCACAGTCAGCGTCATTGATGCCTTCAGCTTCCAAGCGAAACGCAAAGTCCCCCCTCAGCCCTTACATCTGCCCTCAAACTCCGAATGCCTTACTCTCTTAGGAAAGTTTCTGAGACTCAAGCAACCGCGCATCGTGCTGTCCTGCACAAGTGCTGATATAGCAGATCAAGTGGAAGGATGTGGTGCCCTCTTCATCCAGTCATTCCATCCTGGATACCCCGTCAATTGGAGGACACACAGTGCTAGGTTGCGTCTTCGCCTTATTGTCGACTTCATCGATGCCTTTCGCAAACTTGGAACTCAACCAGAGACAGAGACCAGGATCACCGAGATGAAAGCTCAGTATCCTCAGCATGTAAGGTACGGTGGGCGAATTTGCATTTAAAGATATAGATGACTAATTGAATTGAAGTGATTATCCACCCGACAAGCTATCGGCTCGTGAAGAGTTTACGAGACGCATTAATCGGGTCTTGTACAAGAGATACAAACTCACTATTGATATCTCTGGCTTCGATAAGCAGCTTGATAAATGGTCGACCGACCTCCAAAGATCTTCTTATTCCGACGGATCTCTCCAAATTGCTGACATGGTCCTGCTCCTGAAGCTCTGCTATAATTCTCCAGACGAGAGCTCTCCGTCGGGCACTGTCATGGCTGCTCTGATTGACATTGGGCTGAAGCAAAGCATCCTTGAGAATCAGATACGGTAAGCTACTCTTCTTCCATCAGCTATCATTCAGGCTCATTGATCCGAAGGCATACCATCGGACAACGCCCACTCGTCACGCAGGTCCCGGAACACACCTTGGAGAGTACGAAGAATTTCAATGAGCCAGCCCCCGAACACAAAGATCTAGAAAATACGGAACTCTCCTTTCAGAACTTGAGCGTCTCGCCACACACTGGTCTGCTGGTCAAAACTACCCCATCCGCAGAGACTTCTTCAATGATGTCTGTGGTAAGCGAGGACGCGGGTGGCGTGGTGCAAAAGTTCGCGGACTCTGGCGAAGAAGACACAGACGTCCTACAGGAGAAAGAGGTCCCAAGAAAAAGGTGGCGTGGAAGAGGGTGATCAGAAAGGTGAAGGAGCAGGAAAGCAGCGTCACCAGTGTTCCACTGATGGAGAAGGGGTTGGGAGATGTTTGATGAGAGAAGTCTGGAAGAATGCGACTAGAGTTGGGATAAGGAGGTGGCAGCAGTGTTCAGGAAGAGATACGGCAGCCGCCTCAATGTTTTTCAAAAAGACAAGACACATCTGAGTACATGAAAGAGACCGATTAATGTATGCTGAAGAGTCCAAGCTAATGCAGTGCGCTGAAAGCATGAAATGTTGCAGCTGGTCAACACTAGCACTGGGCATAAAAAGTACACTGGTATTAACGCCTTTATTCTGTTATGAGTTCTGCCGATGAATTTGTTTCTAAATGCAAGACATCGAACGAATCCCCACTGCGCCAGGGCATTCAATCCCTACCCAGAACGAAACAAG
Source organism: Acephala macrosclerotiorum (assembly GCA_014904845.1). Classification (NCBI taxonomy): domain Eukaryota; kingdom Fungi; phylum Ascomycota; class Leotiomycetes; order Helotiales; family Mollisiaceae; genus Acephala; species Acephala macrosclerotiorum. The sequence goes on from MU119428.1 coordinate 42,666, forward strand.
AGATATTTGAGACATGTTGACGCCGGGACTGCGGCCGCTTTGACTTGCAGTTCTTCGAAAGTGCATCCCTACCCACAAAAGCCCTGTTTTCTTTGAACTTGTAATGATTGACATCACATTTCGGGCCGCCCCACTTTGAAAGATACCAGCTAGCGCTCTGGATTTGAGTCGCATTGCCAACTCAAGGAGCAGAGAAGTGACTACTATCACTACAAGTCTCTCTTGCTGGTATGGGATGAGGATATAAAGATGAGTAATAGAATAGATATATCACTAGATGATGCTGGAGCTGAGGATCACAACCTGGAGGTGGACACCCGAACTATCAATTATCTGCAAGTTCCTTCAGGTACTCCATCTCCTGCGATCTTGTTGTGTATATAGCCAAGCCGACGCTCTTGAGATGTGTTGCTACGAGTAGCGTGTAGAAATATGTTTGTGTGTCGGCTTAGTCCACTCGTACTTTGGGTTGTGCTATGAGTGAAGCTGATCGACGATAGGAGGCTCTCTCAATCGATGATGACTTCTCTTTACATCTTCGTAAAGCCAGAGGAGCTCGCTCGGATTGAGACCGGAGTCGCAGAAGGCTTAGCACATGTAGAATCTGCTTGAGCCTCTATGGGCCGTCCGTTGGAAGAGGCGGCAGAACAATTCGTTGCTACGAAGGTCTTGGTTACCGTGTTCTTCGGATTGTGACGACGTTCTCGACTTTGCGTAGAGTTGTGGAGGTAGATATTGGGAGGTATTACTCTTCTTAACCGTTGGCTGGAATTAGGATATCTGATCGATGCTTGATAAGGTTGTTTTGATCTTTGACTCCGATGTGAATTGGCAAGCTTGAAGGTGTTTTGACGCTAAATCATAACTTTCGATCTATATCGTCGCCGCCACCGCGATCAATTGGTATCAGACGAGACCTCTTAATCTAGGCTATCCAAATAAGAATTTTAGGATCAGATTTGCTGATGTTTTGGGTGAATAATTTGATGAAGTTGTCCTTGCCAAAGGGAGTTGTTTGCGACAAGTCGAGACGAGGTCACGTGACCAAGCCCAACTCACTTTAAACAAATCTGCCTCCGATTGTGGACCTCCTCCAATTCTGACACCTTGGTTCGAGCTCTCTTTTGCTTCACATTTGGCCTCTCATTTGATAAGATTTTGGCTCGATTCCAGCAGTTTTTCGAGCCACTTTTGTAATTCAATCTTAGCATTGGCTCCAATTCCGGCTGCTGGAGCCTGAAGCAACTTCACCGCACGGTCCACTTCAGAATCTGTCCTTCAACCCCTCCACAAACGGCATTCAACCTCACCCAGAATCGGCATCCTTCGAGCAATGAACTTTGATTCTACTCACTCTTACAGTTAACCTACGAACAAAAGAGATGGCTTGTTTAAGGTGAAGTTGCTGGTTTTAATTTACTATCTGCCTCTTTGCATATAGAAATTCATACTCTAACTCCACCTTCTCCAGGACATCCCAAGAACCCCCTCGTCCGAGTCCAAGTGTCTGCAGTAACAATGCCTCCACAGAATCCCCCACGCCGAATTTCCGAATGGAGAGGGCATCGCATAGAGCCGGCAGTTGTGGAAAGGAATGATTGCCAAGATCATTCAGGTACACCAGCAGTCAACCGCCACATAATCGCAGTACACAAGAGTAACGTCTATCCCTGCGTGGCGGAAAACCCTACGTGCCGGAACGACTTCATAGTTTAGGGGTCTTAAATCTCTACCACATGAATATATAAAGTTACAATTAGTTTGCTGTTATTATTTAGCTATTTCTCTATAAGCGTTCGGTTTGTAGTAAGAAAATACTATAATTGTGATTATATTATCAATTATCCCGTTGATGGCATTGAAAAGCCCTTTTAGTTGTTCCCCCTACTTTATTATAACTATTGGCCTGTCTCCAAATTTCGGGACTACAGTACGAAACTCCTATTAAGAAAGAATATAGCTCTAAAGTTTAAAGACATAGAGAGGAGGCAACCTTTATGCCGGATTTATCCGGACAAAGTGGGAGGAGGTATATAATACGCCAAGCATCTTAATAAGCGAAGGAGGTGCTTATATAATATCATATTTACAGTTATACGCTACATTAATTGTATTATTGTATTATACGAAACTGACGTGAGTAGTGGCGTTCTTCTAGAAGTTTCCACAAGCTGACATTATCAGTTCAGTATAATCTACAATAAGCTCATTCTTCAAAGTCCAATTTGATTTTCCCCATTTCCCCATTTACCCCTTGTTTCTCCTGGCGATTGTCAGAATAAAAGAACCAACTCATCAAACCCCACTTCTCCTGCTCGTCCATCGCCCTCGCATTCCTCAGTTATAACACGGGAAGTAATTTCCCTAGCTCGCACTGACTAAAAACCCACCAAACTATATCTCTACCATCAAAATTATCACAGCTAATATCCCAGCCATTGCCACTTCATCCTAACCACTGCCCGATGAGCTCCCAATCACCTTTCCGGAACTTTCTGCGTTCTTATCTACATATCTAGTAAAAATATCCAAGAGAGCGCAAACTATAATTAATAAACCACCGAAAATAAACGTACATAGCTGGTCTAGATCCTCGAATGAAGCAATAGACCAAGGCAAGGGCGAATCCCACATATGGAATAAATGAGGAAACTGTGTTATAAGTAGAAAAACAGGAAGCATTAGCTGCATCGAAACCAAAATGCTCCCAACAACGCGAAGCAAATCCTTTACAGGCATTATACTAAATTTCTCAAACAAAAATAAAGGAGAAAGAATCAACAAGAAAGCTAGCAAGAGATAGGCTAGACCTTCGGTGGCGTTTCCCACGAACCAAAAGAATTCCATTTGGAACACTTCTTCCCTCAGTCCAATTCGAGCATAAGGTCCCACTGGAATATGGCTAATTGATTGAGAGAGCAGTCTAGCAAGTTTGCTACCCTGTACTCTCCCCTGGCGAAATCCAGGAACAAAAGCTGGCAAAATTGGGATTAGCTTTGGAATCCAAAAGCCCCATCCGAGGTCGAAATATCGAATTTCGAAATAATTTATCGTGACAACCAAGAAGGTTGTCAATAGGCAACTGAACACTAGAGACCGAAGTTGCTTTTTTGTCCGCCACCAATTCAAACCCAAAACGATTGACAAAAACCCCCCAAATATAGCACCAGTTCGCAGTACTGCAACGCTTGCCGACATAGGACCAAAATACCGAGTCGACACCTCTTCACCCAGCCAATATTTTGTACGCGTATGTAGTAAGATATCAACCGCAGCGACTAGGGGATACGCATATGCAGAGACAAGATTAATATCGAGTGTCAACAGATGAGCCCATTTCTCTCCCGTCTGCTTCTCGTCTACAAAAATGCGAGCGAGGAAACAGCTGGCGAAGGTAAGCATCCAAGCCGCCCAGCTTCCAGGGCCGTAGAATCCAGAAACTTCATTGATGCCGAACTCGCTAGTGAAATTAGGCTTGCCTGGCCATCCTACAGCATACTCTCTGAAAGTAGTGTTTTTCGTAAGTGCGGAGATGACGATCCATACGAGGCTAACCAGCATCACCATAGCTATGCACTTGGGGGTATACAGAAGGTAGCTCGCGATCAGAGCTTTTCTTTCTCTCTCTCTCAGACCAAAAAAATATGGATGCGCCGTATTCTCCTCATCAGCAGGCTGTTCTTTATTGCTGCTATCGGGAGTAAATGCGGGCTCCGTATCGTTAGACATCGTATCTTGGTCTCTATCCACTGCCTCTGGGAGTTTGGGAATGTCGATAAGGACTATACAGTGCGAATAAGAGGACTGGAGGTATTTCCTCAGTTGCCAGATCTTTGGTAGCAGGTTCAGAAGAAATCCGATTTCCGTGACGATGAGATTGGAGTCGAAAAATCTGACATATTTTGTCTTTTTACGAAATAGAGACAATAAGGGAATTACGGGTGATACGTGTCCTCTAAATAAATGCGGCCTGATCGCAAGCCTAGAAATTAAGGCGCGAATATCAAAACTAACCAAAATCGTCACTCGCTTGATCCGAGGTATAGATCCGCGTGGCGATCATGTATGAATTTGCGCGCCACAACAGCCACAAGGCTGATGACGATTTCCTATATAGGTGTGAGGCCTTAGAGATTGGATAAGACCCCTTTATAAGTATTAGAGATAGTATAAGCTCGGTGGTAAAGTTGTAGTAGAGGAAGTCTATTATGCTATAAAAGAGACTCTTTATAAATTTAAGAATGAAGCGACGATACGAACATGATTTTCTCGTAAGAGGGGTTCAGAATGTCCTAGGGTGGCTACGGAATATAACTTATTAGAAAATATAGGAAATATTAAGGTGTGTACAGATTTTAAGATACTTAAAGTCAAAGTACCTATTAAATTTTCCGGTACGTAGGGTTTTCCGGCACGTAGGGATAGACGTTAAGGAGGAAATAACCTCTGCAAATCGATATCTGTTGGCTTATATCGCTCGATCCCATTGTGCCAGTGAACCCTGTCTTTTATCGTAAAGAAAACTCTTGCAACTGGACTAATCCAGCTTGAGCCGCATCTAAGACTTCACCATCCATTATCCCATGAACGTAGCACTCTCCGACGAATGTATGCCAACTTCCTTTAGGTCGAAGAACAAATGGCATGTCACCTCCTAGCAGAACGCAGACCAGATCCTCTTTCTCTGTCTCAGGTGGTGCAAGACCAAGGTAACCCATTCGAGTCAAAATCATTCGCCGATACGAGATCTTGGGTTTCATTCGACGAACGAAAGATAGGAGATCTTCTTCCCCTACCACGTCTTCAGAAAAATGTCTCATGCCAAGTAATCTTTCGGCAATCACTCGCTCTTTCTCTGGGGCCTTAACAAGCTCGTGCTCGCTTTGTTTCTCCTCATCGAGTTCCAATGCTTGGTTCGCAACAAGGCTGCGCCAAAAGGCATTAAAAAGATCTCCACCACTAATATATGGACGATGTTGTTCTTGATCAAGTCTCGCCATCTCTTTCCAGCTGCGTAAACCTCGCCAGATGTCTACTTCCTGGACAAACTCGAAGATCTGAACTATATTGTCATATTGAAATCCCTGAAGCGTGAAAATATCCAGATCCTCTGAGGACTTTGCAATTACTCGCGAATTTCTGGATGCTTGATAGAAATTTTCGCCCGCAAGACCTTTGAAAAAAGGGATTACTTCACTGGGTTTTTCCCAATCCCGCACCCATGATGGGAACTCTGATATGTTTAAATGCAGCAGTACATGGCTCAACATATCAAGACGTCCTGTATCCCGGATTACGCTCCGAGTTGTATCCTGGTACACCCGCTGAACTGGCTGCGAATAATCCGGCACAATGGTCCCGGGGAAAATATCTTTCGCTATGCCGATGATTGAGTAGATTATGTCTCTCTGTTCGGATAGTTTCCGAAAGCGTTGCCTGTAGAGGAGGTCTGAGAAATGTACTCGAACCCCAGGGTGCTTCAAGTCCTCTCGCTCCAGCCGTAGCGAGAAGACTCGCTGATATACCCCGGTTTTAAAAGGCTCATAATACACTCTATTAGAGTGTAAGATCCGATACAGTGCGGTCTCTAAAGTAGCCCATTGGATGGAACGCCAGCCACAGCAGACAAGAGCTTCTTTTGCCAGAGCAACCTCCTGAACAATCCATCCGCGGCTCCAGAAAGGGCGGTGAAAGAGTTCCGTTACAGGTTGCCATAATTCCACCTCCATCTGTACCTCTTCTGCCTTGCATCTAGAGGGTTCGTATCCGAAGGTTTTGTAATCTACAAATCCACTGCTCATGTCTTCGAGAATGTGCATGGCTATTCCACTGTTTTCTGATGCTTCGCCTAACCAAACAATAACCTTATCAGCATTGGCGTAGATATCACGCATGATAAGCACCTGCTGGCTGCGTTCAAGTGTATCAGCCTGATTGATACAAATCGCATCTATCCAGATCTTTCGGACACGGGTAGTAAGACGTAGATGCCAAAGCGCAGCTTTCAGACTCGCAGTAATTAGGAAGTCTTGTCCATTTAGTAGGATAGAGTCCTTAATATTCTGATCGCCCCACGCGTAGGAGAGAGCTTCATAGTTGGGAACATCGTCCAGGAAGACTGTGATCAGTCTGCAAGAGAGTCTCTCATGTCCAAGACCAGGAAGCAGAAGGACAAGGCGAATCTGACGACGTTGTGCTTGCAACCTGCCGTAAACGAAACCATCCCTGTACAGATCAATGGCTTGATCTTTGGGGCGTAGGCTGGTTCTGTCTTCTTCCTCATCGGCCAATTTGTGTGAGAGGCAGTGACTACTGTTCATTGTCGAAGGTATACTGAATTGAGATGGTGACGCAAGAAAAGATAAAGCCTTGAATTTTGGGACAAGTCGATGAGACGGAGATTGTGAGATTGACCAGGCGTAGGTCGGAGATGAGATGCTTGAGGTAGGAATTGTTGTTGGCTGTTTGGAAAAAGGATAGTGGTAGGATTGCTGAAATTCGAAAATTGTCGGTGATGAAGAAGTCTAGGTCGTAAAAGGGGGCTGAGGCTAGATAAGTGCGACCAACACTGAGAATCAGAGCCCCCTGATACATGGTTGCCTGTAAACAAAATAGGGACAGGAGCCACGATGTGCTGTTGATAGGTAGACGCGTCGCGTCGCAGCACTGACACGACATCACTTGATGTCTCGGCCAGCCAATGGCCATGAAAGTTGGGCGTTCTAGCGGCTGCATTGTAGGCCAAAGTGGCTCAACAGGGTAACAGTAGGAGCGCTTGCTCCAGTAACATCACCCAGGTGCATTTTGCCTTGATTGCCTTGTGGTCGTGCAGGTAATTGAGATCAGCCATTCAGCACCATGGTTTCAAAGAGAAACAATAGACACAAATCGACCCACCATAATGCTGTTTTTGCACTTCCCTAGAACTGTTCTCCTTCCTCCAACCCTGAAAACGGGGATGCAGTCTCTCGTACCGAACCTGCAAGCGCTTGATTGTGGGATTAAGTATTAGCCGCTTCTGATATCGGTAGTATCGAAACTGCGACTCGGACCGAGCTTTGACGGTATTGGGACGGCATCGCCACCAGGAAAGATTGTTTCTTAACTCTTGACAACCTGCATCTTGGAAGGAAGGAGTGCGAGGAAGAGTAGCTAGATGGGGTATTCGTTGTCCTTCTGCCTTTCCCTCTCTCTTTCTGACCAGTCACTCCGACTCAGATCCGTGTTAAGATGATCTGAATGACCCTAAGAGTGCTCTGCAAGGCACCCGTCATTGGATCCCAGAGCTTTTCGCAAGGCAACGTGCATCATTAATCACGTGAGAGTGCACATATGGGATGGATTTCCAAGCCCAGCCCTGGATTGAATGAAAACCTGCACTACCATACTGAGAACCAAAGAAATCCCTTCTCCCGAAATGAAGTTTCCTCCGCTTATTCTGTCCCCTTGTGGTTTCCTCCCTTCTTTGTTCCATATCTACCTTTAAAGTTTGTGGCCAGTGGACTGCCTCCTGCGAGTCCATGATACTCAATATTTTCTAGTCCCCAAGGGACCAGATCTTTGATCGCTGGCTCCCATCCTTCGTCAACAGCCCCTAGCCATATCATTAAAACCATCCTCGCCAATTTTACCAGAACTAGATCATTCATAACCTCGTCTTTAGAGCCATTCTTGAATGGCACTACGAACAACGTAATGAATTCTCCGTCCGGAGTCAAATCAAAGCGTTTGATTTTAGATATTAGTGCTTTGTCTTGCAGTCCAAGCAATGGAAAAGCGATGGAAAAAAGCTAACGGCGTCTGTTTATTCTCAAACTACCAGAATATCCGCTGATAGAGCCGATACACAAGTAGTCTGTCTTCCGGATAGAGACTTGCTTCCCATTTGGTTTGAAGCGCTATGCAAATACCCCGCCATCGATTGTATCTGATTATAATAGCGATTTCAGTCGAGCAAGGATCGGAGGCTCTGGTGATACAAGTATCAATTTGACGTTCGTTGGAATATATTCCGCAATCCGAGAAATCCATACGCCTGTAGACACGCTTGAAATTCTATTTTCTCAATCTGTAGTCGTTCGAGAAGTTATTAATTTTTCCTATATTTTCGACAATCGCGAGTAGAAGATTGCTTCTTCTGCCAGCGAAAGAGCTTGTAGACCCTTATTTTGATCTTTTAGTTTGACGCTATTGATAGGGAGCTTAGGCTTGGGTTTCTGGTGGCTTGAAAAGAGTTCCGGCGAGCTCGTTGTGCCACTTCGAATTCTGTTGTCAATGTGATAACAGATTGAAGGGTCGAGAGATCGTTCACGGTTGGGAAAGCTATTTTGAGTATATGGCGAATGCTTTTCTAAGTATTAGCATAACTTGGAAGGAAATAAGTAAAGGACGTTAACACAAACCTTTTGCTTGTCCCCTGCTCCGCTGAACGTTCCCGCTACAGAGGACCTCCAGCCCCTGCGCACCCTCCCCGCGGATCTGACAGTATGCCACACAGCACGCCTAGCCAGCCTGGGCATATTCGGAGCCGTTGATAGATAGAGCTCAGCAAAATGTGAAGATTCCCGGTCCAAATATAAAAATTGTGAGCTGCGCAGTACTTAGTACTTGATTGACAGTCCTATAGTGCAAAAAAGACATTGTACTGAATGCCTAAGAAGGCTTTATAATGTTCCTCTATGAGTGCAGCTTTCGATGTTGATGCAATCCTTTGTTTTGATGAGCAGACTGTGTGAGACGTGAGATAAGGCAGCTCGCTAATAGTGAGTATAGTAAAAACGAACTAAATTAGAATCCAGGTTTTGCTTCAAGGTCGCTTCCAAGGACTGGTTGGATAGGAGCTGAGTTGAGAGACAAGAGCTTGCATTTCGAGCACAACTCTACGAACACTAGTAATAGACTATTGAAGGCACAATTTCGCAGATTCTGTTATTGTATTGCTATTTTCGCTGCTGTAAGGCAAGAATCTCATAGCTATCAACAACGGACTTGTTATATCAAAAGTGCTGTAAACCAAGCGTTGCTCAATACCTTCTCAGTCTAGGTCGCGCTATGAAACTTGCATCTGCAAGCCACAGTTTACTTATGATCAGCGCCAGGGGCAATTATCCTTTGCATTGAGACACTCAGCATCGTGATAACCATTTGACGTCCTAGTTTAAGCTTCTGCAGTACCAGCTTCAGCTTCTCCAGTACCTGGTATATTCTCTGCAACAACAAACTCTGCTGCTGACGCACTAATTCCAAGCGTTGAAACATCTCCAATAGCTTTTCTCGCATTGGCATTTGTGCCAGCCAGTATTCCTTCGATCTAGACGCTAGCTGTAGCAGAGATTAGTATACCGTTAATACTCGCTTGCGTAGATTCAAGATCGGTAGGATTCGAAGCTCGAGCTCTTGAATAGCGCGCTGAGTAGTATAGATATCGGAGTTCGTGACTGTAATGAGGCGGTTGAAGCTTAGGGTCAAATCTAAGGGAAGAAAATATCAGTCTCGTCGTTTTGTGGATAGATCTGGAGCAGTTCGAAGAGAGGATACTGTGCGTACATGTAGAGAGAATGGCTAGTGGAAGGGCTGGAATTGGTAGTCCAGTTGCTATGCCGCTGTCGATATATTGGACAGCGTATTGTCCAGGTGATTGAGGCCTCTGCAAATGGATTGCGTCTGCGCAGGTGAGGGGGTCTCCTATGTTTGGGCAGAGGGAATGGACGTGAATGATATTGCCATGGATATCGCAAATAATGAGTTCGATAAAGCGCATTGTGTCGGAAGCTGGAAAGAGGCTCGTGATGGTCGAGGAGAGTCTGCAGAAAGTAAAACGATTCTAGATCGGATGACGACTATCAGGTGTATTTTGAAGGCTGTGTTAGATCGAACAGAGCAGCACCTACTTTGCCTTTTATAGTTTTCTAATCCGTCATAGAATAAGAGGGCGGCTTCTACCAAAACCCAACTCCATTGTCTTATTAGGACTGTTTGCTGAGCGAAAGTTTCGTGCATCAGGGGTAAGATGGCTGAACCCCTCCCTCCAGGCCCGTCGCGTGCGACCACTAACCCCGAAACGCTTCAAAAGGATAGCCTCGCAAGCAAAACGACACTTTTCATCCCAATTCTCTCCTTCTATCCCAGCCGAATGATCTGCCGCAATTACTGTGGAGCAGAGTCCGCTGAAGCTATACTTTTTCGCTATTTCATCATCCTCTTCATGACAAGACGACCCACCCAAGAGACTACCCAGACCACCCAGACCACCCAGACCACCCAGACCACCCAGATCATCCAGATCATCCAGATCACCCAGACCCACCAGGTCAAGTCGCATCATAATCTTGTATGATACCTTTGTTAACAGTACGTTCGCGATTAGTCTTCGATGTCCCTTTGTCCTCTAGGGGTTGGGTTTGATGCCTGCCATTCAGATAAGCCACGAGGCTGGCAGAAATGCATTCATACGACCGTTACCTTCAGTCGGAACCCAAGGCCGAACATTAAAGTATAACACTTGGGGGTGTGATACATAGTCTGGCTCCCAAGTAGAGGGGACGATGACAACAGAAGCATCAAATGTATCAGAGAGTTCTGTTGTTCTAATCGGGAGCTCCAAGAAAGCGGCTATAACCATGCTGTCGTGGTCCTGAAAGTCAGCAAGAACGCATTCGGAGAAACTGTTTGTTTGATTGCGCGGATGAGGCATCTCTATTTATTCTCTCTGGTGGCTACTTTTCTAATGTGATCTAGGCGACGTCAAAAGAACGCAACGGCAGATTCGACCGACTCAGAATCTCGCAAGAGGGACCAGCCCAGCATCCCCATGACCATAATGACAGCCCAACCGAGCTGTATCTAGAGAATGGCACAATGGATACATCTTTCTCTCTCTCCAGATATCAAGGAGTGCCTTGTCCTTTATGTTTTGCGACAGCTCCCATGCGGACTCATCTTCACTGTAAACGTCCCATGGATAACGTAGTACGTCCTGCCATCTTCTTGCTTCTCTGCCCGTATGCTACCAACAGAGCTGTTGCCATCATCTGAGATTTGATGAGAGGCAGCGTCCTCGAAAATTTGAGCATCACTTATCGTCTCATCTCCTGTGGCGGACCCATCAGCATCTTATGAACCTTGACCCCATTCAGTTGACCGAAAATTGAACAACCCATCTCGTCCATTGCCACCTCGTGATATGCCCTGTCAACCCTCATTGGATACCACTGCTCTCCGTACAACGTTCCCCTATCAAAGTGTGTCCTAACCCAAGTGTCATCCTTCCGTACGTTGTCGATATCCTTGCCTTAGAAAAGAAGCCGGTACCGCCCATTCCCCTTTGAATTGACTCCCAAGCATGTTATACCCCCTCTTTCAAAGCCTCATTCACACGTCTGCGAACGGCGCCTGCGTTTCCCTCCTTGATCTCCGGGATCACCACTCGACTAAGGTCGAGTCCAACCCCCGGAATCTGACCTGGGGCTATCGATGGCGGTGGAGACGATGGAGGCGATGGTGGAGGTGGGGGACCCGCGGGGGGAGGTGTAGTAACTCGTGGGAAAAGCTCGTTTCGTATAAACTCTTCCAAGGTTTCGCTGCGCTGCTCTGCCTTCTCTGCTCGGCGCTCCGCAGCCAAGAGGGCGGATTCGACACGCGTAAGGAGGGCTTTGACTTGTGCCCACTGGTCGGTATCCACTGGCGTCGGTACTGTCTGAGACGTCGTGATCTTCGCAGAGTTGGCCCGCTTCGCACGGGGCGGGGAGTTGGGCTCGAAGGGCTGCGTGCGCTTCAGAGGGCGCCCCCGAGTGCTCGTGGTTTGGACTGTAATCGAATCATCACCATCAGATTCGTCGAGCAATTCGAACGAATTGCCTTTGCGGCTGTTCACGCTGTTCTTGCTGTTCTTTGGCATTTTTCCACTAGCTCCGCCAAGCCCCGCCAATAGACTTCGTCTTGTCAGAAATCACGTGCTTATGGTGCTGAGTCAGTGGTGCGGGGTTATAAGCACTTCTCTCCACTGTAACTATCACTCTAATATATCATCACCGTCATCAGAACCATCAACTCTACTGGTTTCCATCACAAAAGTTGACACGTAACCTATGTTGAAGGGCTGTCGTTACGCCCTCGATATTCTGATTTTGCCGATCTCTAATGATGATATGCCAAACTTGCCAAAATATTTTCCGAGGTTCTTGCTCTCATAAGAGATCAGTATTCGATGCAAACAATCATCACTCTTATCTCTACCAACTCGAACAAGCAGCTTTCGAAGAATGCCACATCTGCAGAGTCTTATGGGAAGCGATCTCTGACCACCCTCCAACCAATACTAAAGAGGCTTTGGAAGCTCCTGACGTTCAGGATACGGTTATTGTGAAACCAATTTCGCAATATTATATCAGGCACAGATCGCTTCGATCGAGAGAAAACATTCACAATATCTCAATACTATCGCTTGTCGTAGACAAAAACGGCGTTCCTAACGGCATTAATGGCCTCATAGGAGCTAGTTTTAACTTTTGCCTGCAACCTATGAGAAGTGAGACGATTCCCCAAATGACTTGCAGATCAGAGTACTAATATAATTTTAGAAGCTGGAAGCCACCTTGGAACCGAAGAGCCATCTGATCCTAGTTGGACCTCCAGCATGATTTTAGCAAGGAAGTGGCTGCATCGATGCTTGGAAAGTCACAATAGATGTCTGTCTGCTCAGACGTCCGGATTAACTAATTTCATTCCGACGCGTCTCCTCCAGATTGGGGAACCAAGTGCTGACAAAATCCGTTTACTACTTTATCCGGACCGAGCGGGAATTGAAATCCAGTATACTACACTTAGTCATTGTTGGGGTACCTCACATGTCCTGAAATTGACATCAACGTCGTTACAACGTCTTCAAGGAGGAATAGCGATTTCCGATCTGGGTCAGACATTCCAAGACGCTATATTTACAGCCCGGTCTCTAGGAATCCAATTTATCTGGATAGACTCTCTATGTATATTCCAGGACTCGCGAGAGGACTGGCAACGAGAAGCACCTCTTATGAGCAATTACTACCGATCTGCAATGCTCAACATCGCTGCAAGTGTCGCTGCTGATAACAAGGCTGGTTGCTTTCCTGACAGAAATCAGTCCTTGATCAAACCTTGCACCATAGAGACAGCCTGGGTTGATTGCCAAAATGAGAACTATTATCTCTATCGCTATGATTTCTGGCGACATGCTTTCAAGGATATGCCCCTGATGAAACGGGCGTGGGTAGTTCAGGAATTAATTCTGGCACCTAGAATACTTCATTTAAGTGGGACGCAATTGTTCTGGGAATGTTATGATTTAGATGCGTGTGAGACTTACCCAGATGGTGTGCCACCGGACATGGAAATATCCTGGGTGACGCGAGGAGCCTTGTGGGACGCTTTCAGCAATGTGCAACATCGTCTTGTCGCTATAGAAAGGGTATTAGAAACACCTTCAAAAGACGACTTGTGGAAACTCTGGGCTGGGATTGTGGAAACCTACACAGCATGCAATTTAACATACGCTAGTGATAAGCTGGTTGCTCTCTCTGGAGTTGCAAAGCTTATGGAGCTAGCGCTCGACGACCAGTACTGCGCTGGGCTGTGGAGAAAGAAGCTGGCTACGCAGCTTGCCTGGGTCAGCGGCTCTTATGGGCAACAGCCGGATTCGCGGCATGAGCCCTATAGGGCGCCGTCCTGGTCATGGGCCAGCTTAGATGGCCCCATCTCGTCACACTTTTACAGTGAAGAGTCCTATATTAAAATAGAGACACTGATCAATATTATTGATTGCGAGATTAAGAGTGCAACCGATGACACCACTAGTGTGATCACGGGTGGAACTCTGAGATTGTCTGGCTGGCTAGCATCATTAGAACTTCGCCATATCTCTCGAAATGAGTGGTCTGTTTTCTTTGATGGAACGTGGTGGGGGAGGCATCCAAATCTCCACATCAACCTGGATTGCCAACCTCCAACCCTTCGACTTCACTGCTTGCCGCTTTTCGTCAACACAGAACAGGCGGAATGGAATGCTTCTTGTCTGTTGCTCAGTCCTACCAGGGTTTCGAAAGGCCAGTTTAGGAGATTCGGGATTCTGAGCATATTCGCAGGAACCTTCGGAATGAAGGACTGTACAGGCTTTCGAGACACCAAGAATGAACCTTGGCTTGAGTACGAGGCTCTGGGTAGCAACGGCCAGTACATGATCTCGATTGTTTGATAATATTAAGTGGCTTTGAACCAAAGCTGAGGCAGAGCGTAGAAATTGCACGATCCACAGACCTGCATGAGCAATATGACATGTACGATATGACCAAGTGTGGAAAGCAAGAACCCTACAGGAACAATCCGGTTTCCATCCAGATCTGCACTAACAAACCGATATAGTTTAGAATAACGCTAATGCCGCAAGTATTAATGAATACTCCTTTTATCTTCTAAGAAGCCTGCAATTAAGGATCGACTGGCTGCCTGCCTAATCCTCCCTCGACAATCTCATTTCCAGTAGGTTTTGTCCCAGGATCTTTCGGAGTTTCTTTTCGTTTATCGCTTTCTAATTCCATGTACGGTTTGGCAGTTTTAGGACTTGGCATTTCCCGAGCTTCTCCCATCAACCCTCTCCGTGTTGAGATCTTGGGATCGTCTCAGCCGCATCTGGCGATGGTCGATCTACCGGGCCTCTTCTTGACCGGGAACAAAGACTAGACAGAGGAGGATTCTAAGCTTGTCGAGTCGCTCGTCCTCTCCTACATGAGAAAGCTCCGAAGCATCACCCTAGGTAGGGGTAAGGAAATAGGGGAGATCGCGTTGTTTAAGAGGGATTCCAGGCAGTTAAATTCGGAGTAAAAGGAGTAGTACTTAATATGGTTGCAAAGAGTGCAACATATGCTGCCTACAAAAGATTTCCGAGGATACCTGTACCGCCTTTTCTCAAGGCTGCAGCAGTCGGGCGACATGTTTGCATCTGTGGCGAATTGGTTTTGCATATTCTAGTTGATAGTCATAATAGAGCAAGGGGTAATAACTATAGTAGCTTTTGACGCTCTTAATAGGACGATCGATAGTATAGCCAAACTATAGTATTTTTCAGACTACAAGTCGAGCCCTTATAAAGAAATAGCTAAAGAACAATAGCAAACAAATTATAGCTTTATATATTTATATGGTGGAGATTTAAAACCCCTAAACTAGAAAGTTTTTTCGGCACACCGGTTTTTCGGCACGCAGGGATGGACGTTATAACCTTAATATTTTCTTACTGCAAACCGAATCCTTGTAGAGAAATAGCTAAAGAATAATAGTAACGTCCTTCTCTACGTAGCGAGAAACCCATCGTACCGAGAAATCTAATAAGTACTTTAACTTTAAACACCTTAAAATCTATGCACAACTCGATGTCTCTAATTTCTTTGTATACGTTGCGTTTTATAACCATTTTTAAATACTTGGAATCCCTTTTAATAAAAAATTTGTATCGTCGCCCTCACGCCTGATTTGCAGAGAGTCTTTCTTCGTGGCATTATTGAGTTCCTTTATTATAGCTCCACCATCGAGCTCTTATTACTTCTAATTCCCTTAAACAGATTTTACCTGAGCTCTACGGGTCTCCTATCATGCTAGAAATCCTCATTAGCATTGTGTTTGCTGTGGCGCGCAATTTCATGCAAGGTCGCCACGCCGATCGGTACCTCCAACCGAAGCGATCACCAATTCCGGCTAGAGCAAAATAGCTTCGCACGTCCCGACAGCCAGCACGTGACCTCTGATAGAAGTTCTGGAAGAACGCCACACATCAAGTCAGGCCTGTGGCTGTGCAGAGTCTTGGCAAACGGGCCGACATCAGCCCCGCAGCCTTGCAATCCAACTCATTCTTCTGGTCAACCAACTCAACTCTCTGAGAATACCTACAGAATTCGCCGCCTCACAAGGGTGTGGCAAGAGCGGTTCGGCCGACCTCCCTGCCATATCCACGTATCGTTGGGCCACAAGCCCCGCATCTCCAAAGTAAAGGCTTTTAGATCCAACTTCTTTAGTGCCCGATACTCGCTCGATAGCTTGCCCTACTCGTATCTCTCCACCTAAACCGCCGCCTCCGAGATAATGCGTCTTCTATTCCGCAGCGATAACGGCGAATATAGACTCACAAAGGACTTCGTTGGCGATGATCTTATCCCTCCCTACGCAATACTTTCTCACACATGGCTAGCGGATGCTGAGGAGCCTACCTTCAAAGACCTGACAAATGGCACCGGCGGGGACAAGCTTGGCTATGAGAAGATCCGGTTCTGTGGAAAACAAGCGGGGCAGGATGGCCTACGATACTTTTGGGTGGACACCTGCTGTATTAATAAGGCAAATCATAACGAATTATCGCAGGCTATCAACTCCATGTTTCGATGGTACCGCAACGCGTGCCGATGCTACGTCTATTTGTTGGATGTCCCTCTCGCTCCTTTCGACAACTGTCATACACTTAATCTACAATCATGGGATTCGGATTTTTGGAAAAGTCGATGGTTCACTCGAGGTTGGACGCTCCAAGAGCTTCTTGCTCCGGCTTCAGTCGAATTCTTCTCTAAAGAAGGCGAGCGACTTGGTGACAAGAATTCTCTAGAGCAACAAATTCAGGAGATAACGGGTATTCCTGCCTTAGCGCTTCAAGGAGCCCCTTTATCTCAGCTTGGTGTCGATAAGCCATTTCTATGGATGGACCGCCGCCAGACAAAGCTCGATGAAGATAAAGTGTACTCATTACTGGGCATTTTCGACGTCATAATTCCCCTCTCCTATAACGAAGGATGGACGAATGCATTTAAACGGCTCCGAGAGGTGATCGATAAACGGGAAAAATGTGCTCAAGATTTGTACCTCACGGATCCCCGCCTTGACAAGGAGCGGATTGTGGCCACGAAGGGTGGCTTATTGGAGGACTCGTACCGATGGATCCTCGGAAACTACAAGTTCCAGCGATGGCGCAGCACCCAGCAGAGTACACTTCTTTGGATCAAGGGTGATCCTGGCAAGGGCAAGACGATGTTGCTCTGCGGTATTATCAACGAATTAGACAAGCCGACTGACAAGACGACTCTTCTGTCCTACTTCTTCTGCCAGGCCACCGACTCGCGAATCAATAACGCCACGGCCGTACTACGAGGTCTGATATATATGCTTGTCGGTCAGCAGCCATCGCTCATCTCGTATATCCTGAAGAAGCACGACCACGCAGGCAAAAGCCTTTTTGATGATGCGAATGCATGGGTTGCCTTAGTCGAGATCTTCACGGACATGCTCCAAGACCCGAACTTAAACAGAGCATACTTGATCATCGATGCACTCGACGAATGCGTAGCAGACTTACCGAAACTATTAGATTTTATCGTCCAGAAGTCGTCTATATCTCCCCGTGTTAAGTGGATCGTCTCAAGCCGCAACGACACCAATATTGAGCGGAGACTACAGCTTGGCGATTCCAGGACGAGGCTGAGTCTTGAGCTTAAAGAAAACGCAAAGCATGTATCCCGTGCGGTTAATGTATACATGCATTCGAGAATATTTGATTCAAATATCCATAAAGGTTGGGTGGGGACCGATGCCACGGCGATGTCCTCTTACGATCAGAATTTGGACCAATCTGCCATGTTACCATCTACTGAAGATAAAGAGACCCCGGCGGAAAGGTTCCAAGAAGATGAGCCGCTTCGTGTTCCGCGTCTGAATATATACGGCACGCAGTCTGGTGTGACTCGACGATCTGCTGTCAAAGTACAAAGGACTCCAAAATTTAGCGACCAATCTATCCAATCAGATCGCGACTTAGAACATTCGCTGGATACCTCTCGAGGCGTACATGTTGGCTCTGTTCCGTGTCCACATTCTGGCTGTGCGACTAGTCCGACAATACTGTATCGGTCTGGCAGATTCTCCAACGAAGCAAGATCTGAAATTATCGAACACCTACGTCAAGTGCATAATACCTCGCTATTTTCATGTCCAGTGAAGGGATGTCAGCGTCAGGACAAGGACGGATACTTCAGACGTCATGATTTGTTGAAGCACTTGAAAAAAGAACATCCGTTGTGTTCCTCTGGCAAGATACTGCGTAACAAAGATCTTGATTTGTATGGCAAGTCGGAGGATAAGTTAGCATCTCGTCGCGAGGTCAAAGTTCCATGTCCACATCGTAACTGTGCAAGTCGCCCGACAATACTCTATCAGCATGGCAGATTTCTCAAAGAGGCGAGATCTGAAATCACAGAACACCTACGTCAGGTACATAATACCTCGCTATTTTCATGTCCAGTGAAGGGATGTCAGCGTCAGGACAAGGACGGATACTTCAGACGTCATGATTTAGTAAAGCACTTGAAAAACGGACATCCGTTGTATTCCTCTGACAAGATTTTGCGTAGCAAAGATCTTGATTTATATAATGAGTCTGAGGACGAGTTAGCATAGATGTCATGCCGCATCGTTGAGATGTCCGCTCGCTAGACTGCTCTACTGCCATGGGTGACTTTGGATTGCAAAAAGACTAAGGAGTTCGAGAAGAACGCCACAGTTTAAACGAATGCGGTGTAGCGTAAATCGAAAAAGGTACGGAGGTACCTGCTCCAAGCACTCTCACATCGCCTTTCACGGCAGAATCTGTATCGGGTGTGAGGGACGTAGAAATTGCATTATGTAAGCAAAGAAGCTTGGCGTTTCGCAGGCGTGCTTTTTCATTGGTTGGTTTGAAAAGGAGTACCGATTAGTGCGGCGATTGTGTATGAATTTACATGCTGCACCCGCCATAAGGCTGATAGTGTTTCTCTGGCACTGTAGGAGACTTTTAGGGCTTAATTAAAACGGTTTTATGAGAATTAAAAGTGATAAGAGCATAATAATAATATTATAATAAAGGAACTTTATTATATTATAAAAATAAACCTTTTGCAAATTACGAGTAAGGGCGACGACGCAAACGTAAATTTTTAATAAGAGAGGCCTTGAGTATTTAGGAATAATTATAAAATACGACTTATAAAAAAAAATTAGAGACATCAATATGTATCAAAGGTTATAGATGTTTAAAGTCAAAGTACCTATCGTTTTTCTCGTCACGGCGGGTTTCTCGCTACGCACGGACGGACGTTAAACTGATCATAACTTTATATATCTTCGTGGTGGAGATTTAAGACCCCCAAACCATGAAGTCGTTCCAGCACGCAGGGTTTTTCGGCACGCAGGGATAGACGTTACCAATAACTTTCGCATTATTTCTACCACCCCTAGTCTTGGAGGTATTATTTTGACAACGTATGTACTCCTCTATCGATGTCCTTCAACCCCTTCCACTAGGACATTTCTTTGCGTGGTTTGGCTCCCACGCTCTAAATTCATTTAAATTCTACAGTTCTCAGTAGTAGCAACGTATTCGGGAAGAACCTTTTCTGTTCCTATATGTAGTTGGGTCGGCGCTGCTGAAATGTCTTCTCCGAGTTCAGACGGCTATCACGGCCCTTCAAGACAGAATGGGATGTGCGAGGATATCTGAGCACAACCAACCAGGCTCACAAGCTCCTCCTTTCGTGGTGAATTTGTCAAGAAAGCGTGCTGGGACAATCAGAACATATAGGAATTGAGGATTCAAGTAACTCACCGACAGAAGTTCTTTGGCCGAGCTTGATGCTGTTGAGTGTAGAAACCTGTCTGCTTGAGGAGACCACTTGTCGGGATGCTCCAAGGCCAGTCTTTCACGGCGGCGGCTGCCCCGCTCCATAAGTTGGAGCATCACGAAGCCTAAAGCTTCAGTGTCTTCGCGCATCTCGGGGCTTCGTGGACCAATATTGATGCACCCTTCAGCATTGGCTTAGATGAAAAGATTAGCAGGGCAAGCAATCCTTAGGTCGAGGAGGACTTACCGACTTTGACATCTCCGCGAAGAGACAGGAGTATAGTAGAACATGTAATATTTCGATGCATCATGTCTCGAGAGGCGAGCAAATCAAGTCCCATCAGCACCTACTTCTTCAGTATCAAAGTTCAAAGAGATTTGATAGGAGCAACTCACCTGGTGTATGATTGTCGCTATCTGAATCTCGTTCGGTGGGATAGCAGATCCATTGAGATCCGTCAGAGATATTGCCATGCATTCGGAAACGGTAAAGATCGCACCGTCACACACAAATATTTCATAGCAGGTAAGGAAATTTTCATGTTTAACTTGACGAAGGGCTTGAGCTTGGTCATTGACCTCCGATCCAGCTATGCACTTCACCGCGAAAAGCTCAAATGTAGCTGGGTTCTTGCACGCAACAACTACTGACGCCCCCAATTCACGGCGGTATGCCTTGGTATAGTATTGCCATGGTGACGCTCTTCTCAGAGGCAAGGAGTCCAATGGTGGCTCTTCTGGGCTGCATATTTCTTGTGGTACAAAAAGAGATTCGGGTGCCTTAAGCTTTGGTGGAAGTCGAGGTGGAAGCATGTCATAGACAACTTCGCCAGCATTGTCACCTGCTGTACCAGAGTCAGATTGCTCTTCATGCCGTATCCTCTTCCGCCACGTGGGGCTTTGAGGGTCGTCATGTCGGTTCCTCTTTGGCGACGTGATGGCCTGAAGGGTTACGTCCCATTGCTTCTCAAGCCGAATTTTGCCTGGAAACTGTGTTATAGTCGAGTCCGATCTCTCTAGTCGACGAGCCATACTTGTCATGATACGCGTAAAGGGAATAAAGTCGGTTGTAAGAGGTATGAAAGCGGGCCGTCTGTTTAAGGCTTTCGTAAACTTGAGCCGGCTTGAGGAGTTCAAGAGCCCTCATGAGATTATCTCGGAGAGGGTCTCGACTTCTCATAATCCAGTTTAGGTAGGTGGCGGTTCTCATCACGCAAGGAAAAGAGAACGGCTGAAATTGGAGTTGTTGCCTGAGGCAGAGAGAAGACTCCGCTATCTGATCACCTACGCCGAAACTGGAGCCGCTTGAGAAGATGAGACAGGAGGTTGGAAAGGGCGCCTGCATCGACGACAGTTCTAACTAAGGACATCAAGAACATCATCAGGCACTTTTCTGATGATGGGCGATGGAAAATGGATATCCAAAACAGAGCTCAGGAGCCAGAATTGTATGATCACCTCTCCAATGCCGTAGAGGCGGTAAAACTGGACGTATTCCACCAGTTCAAAGTCTGCCTTTGCTCGAAACGGACCCTGCAATCCTTTCGCAGCAATTTCTATAGACCAAGTCTATTCTCCCCCCCCCTCTCTCTCCTCCTCCCTCCCTCCTCTTTTGCTGCCTGCCTCGTCCTTCCCTCGCTCTGCCATCTAAATTGAAACGATGAATATGCGATATGATATCCAGTATCACGCCACCGAGCAAGAGAGGAAGCTTGCCGAAGATAGAGAAGAGAATTTTCGAGGGACGGCTTGTGTCAGTCTAAGAAGGCTCATCTTTAAGCCCGAGTACTCGAGAGATGTTGACAAGAAGAATATTGAAAGGCTAAAGAGAATCTTCGCAAGACAAGGCTGTCTTCGATTATCACCATCTAACCATGTGCCAGCAATCATTACCGAGCAAGACCTGAAAGTTGCACTCCAACATTCAAGGAGGACGCTCGAAGATCTTCTTAACAGTGCGCAAGATGCACCTCCGAAGCTGACATTGCCTCCAAATTATATGCTTGAGTGCCTCCATGGCCAACATCGGATCCTAGCTGCTCTGGAAATCTTGACACCGAAAGAAGAATGGTGGACAGTGGATTTATACTTATCGGGTTTGACCTTGAAACCCTCTACAGTTGTTCTAGAGTGTCTGACAATATTCCCATCCAGCAATGAGTCCGGAGGCCAAGGCCGCCTTGAGCGAGGAGTACTCCAACTCGTTCAATTTTGCCGACGGCGAAATCTATGGAAAGATCCGGGACTACCAACGGCGAAATAAGCCCTTCGCTGAGAGGCGGTGGCGGGCGTACTTATCCAAAGGCAAGCAGAAAGGTCTGGGCCAGCTTCTAAGGAGAGAAAGGTACAAGGAGGCTTTCGATACCTTGCTAGTTGTTCGTGGTCTCTGGCCGGGGCCCGGATTCTCACTTGGTAATATGCAGGAAGTTCTAGCCATGCGATTTGACGACGTCTGCTAGGCGATTCTCACCGTAACTGTGTAGGCTGACCTTTTGAGCAGGAGATCCTACATTATCTTGACCACATATGGCAGATATGGTCCTTCATCTTGGGCGGAGACGCGGATCTCATGCGCAAGACCGACCGATTCACCGTTGAAGCTTTGCAACTGAGAGCTCCGCAAGCATCGGGGGACGACCTAAGTCAGCTTAAAACACTCTTCGGCTCGGGCAAGCTCTTTCCCGAAATAAGAGAAGAGGAAAAGCGGCGGTTAATCTGGAATAATATTCCAAGAATAGCTTGTCTCATCCCCTCGCTGTACACGCTCTTTGAAGACCTGAAGTTGCTGAGCCCATGTGTAAAGATCATCAAAGCCTTGATTGAGCCGCCCTTTAAGGGATCGTTGCATGACATGATGGAGCAGCAGTTCTCCGGCGCAAACCAGGCTCCTGGTGCGGTCGTTATGCAAGACACCGAAACGGTGTTCAACCTGTGTGAAGGGAGTGCGACGGATCAGTTTGAATTCGGCTACCGACAGCTCTACCTCTTTGCACTGCGACATTTTCCCCGGATGATCGGAGAATGCCCGAAGAAGGAGAAGGATCGGCCCAAGCCAACGATCGAAGAGCCTGATCCCGTGACTTGGTACCGATTCGCCCTCTTGGCCGATCGGCTGGGCTTCGATTCGGAAGTAGTTAGGCAGCTGAAGGCCGACGATCCGTACAGGGCCGAGGCTCGTAACTTCCTCCTGAAGCACAATCCTCCTGAGTTATACACCTTCGACCCTCAGCTCTTCGAGGAATGCGTGGAACAGATGACAAGAACACGTCGAGCAGTCGTCGAAAAGGGCCGACAGTATATCAAGCCCCAGGTGGTGGTAGATGGACCCGGTGAACCCCTTCCACGACGGTGTGGTCGGTTCTTTCAGACTGCGTACGAGTACGAGCGGAACTACCTTTTCTTTGACGTTCTCTATGACGCCACCGATGCGAGAGGGAAGGGCATCACATCAGTCTTTGTTCGGAGGTCAACATACTTCGCGTTCTTTGGCAGAGGCGTGCCTAGCGCCACGGCTGAGGCGCCACGAGGGCGACCACCTCGAAACCCGGAAGGTAATATGACTGGGGAAAGCGATGGGACATCTCCCCATAATGCCGAGCCCGGGCTAGCACCGCCCCAAGCCCCAGCAGCCGAGCCTTCAGCACGGAAACGAGCATGGAGAGACCGCCCGACGCCCCCGCCTCCGTCAAGCCAGGAACAGATGGCACTAGTGCCTGCTTCGCAAGCCAGCGAGAATTCGTCGAGCCAGGAACAGGTGGCACTGGTGCCTACTTCGCAAGCCAGCGAGAATGTATGTATTCATCCCCATTTTCTAGATTATGCTTCTCGGAAAACTGAAGAATGACGCAGGTTGTCACGCATCTTGGCGAAGGAGATATGGACCTCCCTAGGCACCGAATAGTCTTCCAGGTGTATCAGAGGGGAGGTCTTCAAGACCAGGAGCGCTCTTTGTCATATAATGACCCTTCTGAGGTAAAGCGAGTAGCTACCAAGTATGTTCGAAAAGGCATGCATTTAATGACGATGAGAGGCCGTGGCCTCACTCCAGAGAGGTGCTATGACGCGGTAGTTGGCGATGGTACATACACTGTAGTACTGGTACCAAGAGAAGAGGCCGAGATCAATAAATTACTGATCGCTTCTGGAGTGGGATCTGTCGCAAAAAATGAGCCTCAACATGCAACACCCGAGCCAAAAAAACGAATGATCACAGAGAGATGACTTACTCATTTTGTAATATGAATACGAACTCATACCAGCACTGATTCTCGTGCTACCCATGATTCTCGTGTTAGCATGTGAGCTCGTAGAAGCTCAAAATCTCGCACGAGCCTATATGCTCCCACCAGCCCGTATGCTCCTACCAGCCTTGATGCTCATGCCAGCCTGGATTCTCGTACTACCCATGGTTCTCGTGCTAGCATGTGAGCTCGTAGAAGCTCAAAATCTCGCACGAGCCTGTGTGCTCCCACCAGCTTGTATGCTTCCATCAACCTTGATTCTCATGCCAGTCTGGATTCTCGTACAACCCATGATTCTCATGCTGGTACATGAGCTCGCACTAGCCTGTATACCCATTGGGAAATCTTATCAGTTCTCGCGGATCGAGAGCTGGGTCGCAATTATGGTATTGGCGTGGATAACCAACGAGTGCCCCTCTTCCTCGCACGCCAAAGCTCCGTTTCGTCTTGCTGCAACCCCGTCAGTCGAGTAAAGGAGACGATATATGATCAGTCTGCCGAGCAGCCAAAGTTACCATCCGGAACCTCGATCGACGACCATCTCAGTTGTCCTCTTCAGGCCTAATCTCACTGCTGCCGATATGTGCTCTGTTTCAAAGAGGGGTAGGTGGACGAAGATGAAGGGTCATTGTCGGTTCGCTGTCGGAAGTCCTCACCGGCCAAATAGCTAGTTGCCTTAGGCAAACACAGAGGCAATCCCGACGCCAAGCGTACTGCACACCACCGTCCTTTGTGATTCAACGGTTATTTACGGGGATAAAATATAAAGCACACGAGCGAGCAAGCCAATAAAAATCGGGAGTACGTCAAGTTCAAGCTAATATATGAAACATTCTAGATTTTCACTATCACGTGCAGAAATTACGATCAAAATGGGACTAGCTGATTAAATACATGTGACCTGAACTCCTTGCATGACGTGACCTCCACGACATCGAGCGGAGATCCCTCCGATAACCTTCTTCCTCGACTTAACAACGTCGTTACTGCAATCTGGCAGTAACAAATTGCACTCTTTGCGCTTTAAAGTCATTACTTGTTACGGACAGATTACTACATCCGCGCGCACAATAGACTAAGGCCGCCGATGTCACCGATTTATTGTTTACGAAGCTAGATTGTGTAATTATGAATCTGGATTCGGCATCTAGCGGGCCCCCTCTTAAGCAGAGAAAGGAGAGAGCTGCCATCGCCGCGCAGGTAAGCCTTGTTTCTCTTCGCAGCATCGCGAGATGTGATCTACTATGTCGATAATTTCGCGGATATCCAAACCCTCTAGATTGCATTGCGCTCCGGGACTGACCATTGCTATTAAAGGCCTGTGACACTTGCCGTTTGAGGAAGCAAAAATGTGATGAACAACGCCCGAAGTGTAGCCTATGCCAGAGGATGAAGCTAGACTGTCAGTATAGAGAGCCACCGCCGACCAAGAAGGACCAGACTCTCGTTGAAATTCTAGACCGACTAAAGTGCTTGGAAGGCAAAGTCGATCGAATTCCTATTCGAGCCCCGATACCAACCGGATTCGGCCCAGCGCAACCATCTCCTACTAGTCAGCCCTCTTTTAGCGCCACAGTCGATGATCCAAGCTCATGTTCAGCTTCTTCTTCGCCTCAGAAGTCAATTCACAAGATGCTAACATGGCCTGCCATACAACAGCTCTTGCTGCAGTCTCTACCATCGAACCTAGGGGATTTGAAAAGTTTTGAGCAAGAAGGGTCGGCGTTTATAGTCCGGATGCAGAGAGGAATACCCAACTTACCTCTGGATGAAAGTTTGGAAGAGCGACCTTTTGTCGCCATGCAAACACAAGCAACCAGAGCCGCAGGAGGAGCAAGGATAACATTTCCCGCCTTGACACGGGATATGATGGACCGTTTAGCGACGGCGTACTTTGACACGTTTAACTTTATCTATCCCTTTATGGATAGACAAAATTTCACTTCGGATACCCTTGCGAGAGTACACACAGAGGGTTTCAATGGCGATACAGACTCAGTTATTGCACTTCTTGTCTTCGCGCTAGGAGAGCTAGCAATCGAAGGCACCTGTGGGAACCCGATTGAAGTACATCAAGGCCGTCCGAGTGGTGTTAGGGGTGGAACGTCATCGAGGCCGCCAGGCCTTGCACTCTTTAATGAGGCAAGGAAGCGCATTGGATTCGTCTTGACAGGGTGTGATCTTGAAAATGTTCAGATCTTTTCCTTGGCCGCGCTATATTACGAATCTTGTTATCGTCACGTGGACTTCTGGAGACTAATGGTTTCTGCGTCTTTGGCATGCCAAGTTCTAGTTACTTGCAGCCCAATTGATTCGAATTCTCCGAGGGGAGACCTCATTAAGCGCGCATATTGGCACTGTGCGATTATGGAGACGGGTCTATACCTCGAACTTGACTTACCAGTTACTGGTATTATCGGACTTGAGGATCGAGTTGGTATTCCTAGCTTCAATACTCCATTTTGTGAAGCAGATCATCGTGGGAACCTATCGTCACATTTTGAGGCTTACTATGCTTCGCAGGTTGCACTCTGGCGATTGTGTACCAACCTAAACAACAACATTAACGACTCCATAACAAACACTTCTTTATCCAACGATGACTTTAAGGGAACTACACCCAGCTCCCTTAAGCAGCTCGCATCACAACTTACCCAGTGGCGTGGAATGCTTCCACGAGATCTTCAGTGGGCCGAAGATGATCCTGCCAGCTTCCCAACCCCTCAGCCCATGACTTTAGGGGGTTATAATCCACGAGTGGACCCAAACCTATCGCCGACCCAAGAGAATTCTGGCCTGCCCCTCTTTACCACAGATCTGGACAGCGAACCCGTGCACTACCCTTACGCCTATGATATACAAGTGGCATTGTTGAGAACGAGGTACTACTACGCAAAGTACATGGTCTATCGCCCGTTTGTTTATAAAGCGCTGCACTTCCCTGAACAGATGACCCAAGAGGATGCAGAGGGGGTTGCAGAATGCTTATGCTCTTGTTTGAAGTGGCCACTCACGCTCTCTCCGACGTCTCGTCGCAAAAGATTGGTACCATTCCTATTTTGTTGGTCTCAAAGTTTCTTGGACATCCTTCTCATTTTCCACCTGACAAGGCATAACCCAATATTGCGAGACATACGAGCGCAACTTTGCGGGCCGAGATTCGAGGTCGAGGCTGACCAAACCGTGCAATTGATGCTCGACTGGATTAGGGACTTGAAAAGCAGTGATCCGATAGCGATGTGGTGCTGGAAGATCATGCAAGGCATTTACTACTCGGATTTGTGAAAATAATCATGGGAAACATACGGCAATTAATATGAGCTATTGATGTTATGTTTGAACGGCGTTCTAAATGCCAATAGCAAGAGCGTCTCTGTCCATTCTTCTCCCAGAGGGAGGAAACACTCGCTCACTCTTGACGTAAGTAAAATATAGTAATATCGATCGTGGCCGACATGTTTGTGGCCGATAGTGGGGCTCTTGGCTCGAAATCGTGGGTAGAACGTGGCTGACTTTTGTGGCATGGTGTGCATCCTTGTGTGTGAAAACTGGTAGGAAAATTTATTCTATGTCACGTGATGCTATCGAGCTCCAATCACCTCACACAGCCCGTTGGAATTACAATGGGTGGAACGGCAACTCCTTCAAGTGAATATCCTTGTCCAACATCTGCCTTACGACCTCTCGGACCTGTTCTCCTACATGATTGTTCACACACACTTATGTTAAGTCGTCAGTCATGGGTACGGCATCTCTTCATAGCAGCCAGACTTACACGAGATCACACTTCGACCCTTTCTTCCTTCAATTTCAGATCTGATCAGATTCTCAACGTCGAGGCCTCGGTAATTCACTATAATACGGTCATGTTTGCCGACTCGACCGACCATACCGTGTTCCGCGCCGTTGGTAATGTAATTCCCGGTGACAAAGAGACGTATGTCAAGGACCTATCAGAAATGTGGATCAGGGATGCTCTGACGGGTCGCCTTGATCAAACTTACATATTCAGAGTCTTGCTCGAGTAGGTCAGTCATCCATTGGCCCACCCATTTCAAGTGTTCTTCAGAGTGGTGGTCAGCAAGGGTTCTTCTGGAATCAACTAAGGCCTACCTTCAGAATCCACCTGCCAGAACAATGCGATCCTCCTTGCCTTTGCATCATAATTGTGAAAATTCCCAAGAAGCTGCTTCACGTAAGGCAACTGGCCAGCTATGCCAATACCCGTCGCGAATAACAAGACTGTTCCGTACTCATCGAGATGTATCTCCTTGCCGTAAGGTCCCTCAACGATGGCTCTCAATTCGGTGGATTGGGATGAGCTGCTGCCACTGGGAAGACTTTGCGTGAATCCTGTCTGCTGTTGAATGATGAAGACGACAACGTCCCGATCTTTATCATACGGGTACCACCACGCGACCATGTACGGGTGCGACTGAAAGAAAGCGCTGTAGCTCGCTCCCGGGACGCAGAGGTATACGTATTGACCCGCTCGGTACTTCCAGGGCCTCGAGATCTTGGCATGGACCTGATAAGCATCCGGTAGGGATTCAATGGAGACTTTGCACGAGTATTCCCAATTGCGGAAGTTCCGATAGAGTATCTGACAGGTCCGGAGAAGGTGCAAAGATGCCCATACGCAACATGCAACGAGGAGATATATCGTTGGTATGCTAAGTAGCTTCCCCGGAACATGGATCCAAATAGCGGTCACGATAATCACTGCCAGAACCCGATGGATATTTAAGAAAATCTCATAGAAATGACGTCGCGCGATTGAAAAGGAGGTGATCAGAATGGCGGTCATCGCAGAAGCAGCCTGGTTCATCTGGTCAGTAGTCCTTGTCTCAGCGGGGGGAGACTCACCACTAATGCCGCTACTTGAGTTGACGAGTGTAGGTTAGGCGTCTGTGATACCACGGCAAGAATCACATGAATCACTCCCTCGATCACGGCTACCCGCCCCATCCAACGATGAATGGCATTGTAAGCCTCGTATCCAAGTCCGCAGCAACTGACGATGGAGTTCATATGACTTCCGAGAGCGAGAGGGACGAGGTTTACTATAGATAACAGTCCTGTTCGCTGCAAGATCTTTGTACGATCATCCATGAGGCAAACGACATTGCCCACAAGGAGAGCAAGGACCAAGAGCGCATGATATCGAGTGGTACCTCTTATATACTTGTGGGCCCGCGGATAAAAGACATGCTTAAGAAAATGGTACGTCACGTAGGTACGCAGAAAGCCGATCGAAATTCCCAACATGTAGAAAACAATTGAAAGGGCAGCAATGGCTGCAAGCGCCACGGCATACCATTGAATGATGTCCATATCCTTAGGGTCTTGGTGAGATTGACATAGTATGAAGACCGGACGTACCGTGCAGGCGAAACGACGCAGGCACCGATAGATCGGCTTATGGGAAAGCGTTCAAATTAGAAGCCAAAAATTGCCACGGTGTTCAGCATGCTTGTCATCTTAATTGCATAAGAGGTTGGGCTCTAGTAATGCGCTTCCAGAAGTGACGCCTCCAAAAATGGCCTCCAGAAATGGCGCCTCCAGAAATGGCGCCCCCAGAAACGGCCAGTCCCAAAATCACCTCCAAGACCTCCAAAAGCGGTGCCTCCAGGGTGGCAGGCCTGGATTTGTGACCAGATTCATCAAGAAGCTGAGGGTATACCCAGACTGCAGCTCTCTCTTTAGTCGACGATTAAATCACTAAAGCTTGATTTTCTAATCAGGTTCCCAGGCTAGGGAATCTCTGATACGCCAAGCATCCATGTATAAACAACAGCGAAAGAAGAGGAATACTCAGGAGAAGTTTCGACGAAGGAAGATCAGCCTCGTCAGCAAAGTAGATGATCTTCACCGCTTCTTTGGGGCAGATGTCTTCTTAGTTATCCGAAAGAGAGGTAGATACTATGCGTACATCTCAACAGAAGAGCTTCACTGGCCGCCAACTAAGGAGCAGATCGTGAGTCTCTTTACTGCCGTGTAAAGATAGTGACTGATAAACTCTCAGGAACAGAGCTATCCTCTACCAGAGATGAAGACCCCAGCGGACTTTGACGTCATCAAAGGAGATGAGACGGCGATGTGAAAGAACGATGGGTTTCAAGGTCATATTACTTAGCGTAAGACGCTAGAGCACTGACTCAGACGAGTTTTATATGCCTAACTATTAGAGATTTGTTAAGAGGTTGTGAAATATGCTCGTGATAGTTCTATAATAACAAAACAAATTCAAATCAGAAATACCAAACATCTAAGCACTATAGAACATATGAAAAATTAAGTTTGCACATTAATACTGCGGGAGAAGCGACGCCTTGCACCGGTCATTCGAGTGGAGCACCCGCTACTCTCGAAGGCTGACTCCGTGGACGGTCTGTACGTGACTTTTGAAAAGCTGCAAATGCTTGAGGACCAGCCCCTGAGATTTGCATACGGGGTGGCGACATTCGATCCTCGTCTCCGGATCGACACCTTTCAAGTGAATGCGTTCGACGTGATCCCTCATCTTAGAAACGCGGCAAAAGCAACCCATCCGCTCCTCATAGCTCTTCAATTCGTCGCCAATGCAGATTGGGCACTGGGTCTTGGCAAGGACGAGAGGGAAGGGCTCGAGATCGGGTGACTCCTTCTTGATGAGAGGTCGGGGTGGGAGGGTGACCCGGAGTCGGTATCGTCGAGGCACTTCGCGGCGGTGGCAGAGCGCGAGCATGAGACCTGCGGAGTGGATCCGGCGCTTGACAATCCCCTGCGGAGTGATACCCGCGATATGAGTGCAGATGAGTTCGGCGAGCTGCGTCCGTTCGGGGATCTGATGTTCAACTACCGGCTCAATATACTCCTCTTCCTGCTGCCCACTATTCTGCCTCTCGATATCTTCTGTTGGGCGACGGCGGAAGTAGTCGGCTCGGTATTCTTTAGAGATGATATTTCGACGCCGGGTCCGAGCAACACCGATCTCCGCGGTAAGACGTCGAACTTCCGCCTCGACCTCCGTTCCCTGGATCCTGTAAGCTCCAGCTTTCAGCTGCTTCCGCTGCTGCTCGAGGTCGACGATATGGGGATCAGGAGGAAGCGCTGCAAGCACATCGTCAGGAACGTTAACCGGGGCACGAGGATCACGCATGAGGCTCATGTGAGTAAGCATGCGGAGGATGCCATCTGCAGAAGGCCGCTCGAGGACGGCAGACAAGACGTCAAACGGCACCCTCTCATTGATATAGGCCCCGTTATACACCGCCGAGTTCGGGTTGTGTCTCATAACCTGATCCCGAACCGCATCCGTGGCATTACCTAGACACAAAGAGTTAGCAGAGTGGTCCGTACTCGGGATGTCATAGAAAAACTTACGGTCGACGACATTAGCCGTCCCACGTCGGAAGCAGTAGCTGGTCAGCTTCTCTAGGAAGCCTGCCGCAAGCCCAAGGCGGTTTAAGCAGGCCCTAAATTGAGAGTAGGTGAGAGCCTGCGTCAGGGAGGTTATAACACCGTCCACTGTTTGCTCATCTCGACGGAAGATTGGAGTCTTGAGCTTCTCTTGCTTCCAGCTCAATGGTGTACACACAACCGGGCCCCACACCTTATACTCAAAGACCCGCTCTGCAGTCGTCAAGCTCGGTGCCTCGAAGGCCCCATCTGCGACGGCCAAGGAGACGAGGTGAGTGATAAAACAGAAGATCGGGTCGTCTACTTCAGTGAAGAAGAATATCGTGCTGTAATGGTCCGTCAATTCGCTTTCGGAACACATATTTTAAGGAAGGGGTTCGTCGACTCACGGCTTCGGGCGTCTCTTGGCCCCCTTGTGGTGAGCCAACTTGACCTCCATCGCAAGCACATCCCGCTCTCCGACTACAGGGTTCCGCACGACCAGGAGGCGAACGTCTTCGTAGCAGAGCGCGTCGAATTGCCTGAGTTCCGGTTCAACGCCGCTTATAGCAACGTTGTCATTAGAGCCATTATCGTCATTCTCGGAGCCTAGGTCAGCTACAGCGCTATCGTGGTTATCATCGAAGCCAAAGTCAGTATCAGCGCCAATTTCAGCATCGTCAAAGCCTTTGTCGTTCACATTATCAGCGCCAGTTTCACTATCGTCAAGGCCTGGCTTTTGCCGCCTTTTCTTCTTTGCGTCGACCAGCTCCGCAGGCCGGCATCCCGTAGCGAAGAGGAGAAGCAGGATCAGTGCGAACTGCACGCGATGCCGCTCTGTAGAGAAGGTAGAAGTATCGCGTGTTCAATGGTAGTTGAGCAAGAGCAAGAGGTCGTCGACGCTAAGGACGGGCTTCTCCTTGATCGTGATATCGAGCTCGAAGTCCGTTGTCAAGTCACTGTAGATGTACTAAACAAACGTTAGCATTCTTGAGTAAGAATAATAATCAAAGAAGAGTGGCTTTACTGCGAGAGCCTCTTTTGCATTATTGGTATCCATGTGGCGACCGTTCTCTCGATTAAAGAACATCTTGAACCGCAAATAATATTGGTGGACTGTACTTTTCTTTTTCACTCGATCTACTTCGTAGATGTGAATAAGGAACGCTATCGTGGTCCCTTTGGAACAGTTCCGAATCATCGTGCACCAGTATTGACCCTTGGGCAGATAGGCACAGAATCTGGATAAAAAGTCAGACTAATCATCTACTCGAGATCTTCGATCAAGCATTTGCTCTCTTACCTACTGAACTTGTCGATGATATTCTAGAGGTTGTCTTTCGTAGTATCGGTATAGTTGCGCTTTACGGTCGTCTTATTATATTGGTCGATCAGATTCTGGTAATATTCGGAAAAGCGTTACTGGATTTTCGGGTTAGGACGACGACGTTCAACACGGTTATTCAGGCGTGCGAGATTCGGTAGCGAGGTTTGAGGCAGTCGCAGATCGATTGTGGCATAGTTTCTTGCGACCATTGTAAAGGCAGGATCGTTCGATCTTGTGGTGGGGTGGTCCAGCGCAAAATGTCGTCGTGCGAGGCGCTGGGTTGGGAGGTGGGAAGATGGGGATGGGGATGAAGAGGTTATATATGTGAGCACGAACAATGGACAGTGCCATGGTAACCGACGAGATGGGGAGGCCCCCCCAAAACGGGGGGGAGGAGAGTAGAAAGTCGACAATGGGAACAGAGAAACAGGAAGGGTCGATTTTGGATGAGGTTGAGCTTCCTTTCGCTACGACGATTAGCCGGCGATGGTGCGCAAGCGAGCTGGAGCACGTGATGAGTTTTCGGGGTCAGAGGCTGCTTAAAACAGCGGCCACACCCGCCCCAATCCGGCAGTCCCAACACCACAACTACGCGTAAATATATAATTTTTAAAAAAAATTTATATAATTATAAAAAAATTTAATATTTAAATAAATAAATATTTTAATATTGAAAATAAAAACGTATTTATTATAAAATTTTATATTAAAAAAAAAATATAAAATTTTTATTTTATATTTAATTATTATAATCGATTTAATTAATTATAAAAAATTATACAATTAAATTTTTAAATATTTATATAATTTAACATTTTAAAATTTTAAATAAAAACGTATTTTTAATAAAATTTTATATTAAAAAAGAATTTAAAAAAAAAATTTTAAAATTTTTATTTTTTATATTAAATTATTACAATTACTTTTATTAATTATAAATAATTATTACGATTATATTTATTAAAAAAAACTTTTTAAATTTTTTTTTAAAATTTATATAATTATAAAATAAATTTTATTTAATTTATATTAATAAACAATTTATAATTATAATCGTATATTAATTAAATTTTAATATTTTTTATTAAATCAATTATATATTATTTTAAAATTATATAATCGTAAAATTTTTAATTAATTAATTAAATTATTTTATTTAAATATTTTAATTAAATTTAAATAAAATTATTTATTATAAAAAATATTAATATTACGTATATATAAAAAAATTAATATTAGTTTTTAAATCGAATAAATAATAATTATTTTTTATTTTAATTTAAATTAATATTAATATTAATTATTTAATATAAATATTAAATACAATAATAATATATTAAAAAAAATTATTATATATTAATTATTTATTAATAATATTAACGATTTATTAATAATATTAACGATTTATTAATAATACGTATTATATAATAATTATATATTTAAATTTTTAATATTTAATTAAAAAAAATTATTATTAATTAATAATTAATTAATAAATAAATTTCGATTTATAAAAATAAAAAAAATTTCAATTATAAATAATTATATATACTATTTATATAATTATATTTAATTTTTTAAATTTTTTAATTTAAATTTTTAATATTAATTAATTATAACGTTTATTTATATATATAATTAATATTTTTTACGTATATAAATTTTATTTAAATTAATTAATTTTTTAATAAAAAATATTAAAATTTAATATTATTAATATTAAATTAAAATAATTAATAATATTAATAACTAATTAAACTATTATTAATTTGTTAATAATATTATTAACGTATATATATTTTAATAAAACGATTAATAAAAAAAAAATTTTAATATAATATTTGAAATACATATATAAAAATATTAAAAAAAAATTTAATTATAATATATAATTTTTAATTAAATAAAGAAAATTAATCGAAAAATTTATAAATAATTTATTAAAAAATATAAAAAAAAAATAATACGAAAAAATATAATTTTATTATTAAAAATAAAAATTAAATTAAATTTTATATAACGTTATAACGTATTAAATAATTAAATTATTATAACGAATTACGTTTTTATAATTAAAACGTAAAAACGAATATTAAAATAAAAATAAATTTATAATTGATTTTTAAAATTTATTTTTTAAAAATTAAAATATTTAAATATATAAAAAATATAATTATTTTTTATATTAAAAAATTATATTATAATTTTCGTAATTTTAAAAACAAATTAATAAAATTAAATTAACGTTATAAATAATAATTAAAAAATTTATTTTTTTAATAAAATTTTTTAAATAATATAATATTAATTTTATAATTCAAAAAAAAAAAATTTAAATTTTTAATTTTTTTTTAAATATATATATTTTTTTATTTTTTTAAATATATATATTTTTTTATTTTTTTATTTTTTTATTTTTTTATTTTTTTTTTTCATAATAATAAATTTATTAATTTTAATATTTTAATAATTAATTTTTATTTCAAATTTTAATTATAATATTTATATAATTATTTTATATTAATAAAAAATTTTTAATATTATATTTTTTTTTATAAATTATATTATTATTATAATAATATGATTTTATTATAAATTTAAAAATTATTATTTAATTATTATTTATATTATTTTTATATTATTATTATAAATTTTTTAATATTTAATTATTTTTATATTTTTTATTTTTATTTTAAAATATATTAATATATTTATAATATATTTTAATTTTATTTTAATATATTATATTTATATTTTTATAAAATAATATAAAAATTTAATTTATATAATAAAATAATAAAAAAACGAATTATAAATATAAATTTTTTAATTTTTAATTTAAAATCTTTTATAAAAACGTAATATTTATTTTAAATATTAATTAATAATTATTTTTTTAAATATAATTATTTATATTTTTTAAAATATTTAAAAAAAAAATTAATATTATTAATTTTTAATAAAAAATTAAAATTAAATTAATAATATTAATAAAATATAAATACGTATTATTAAATAATTCGTATAAAAATATTAAAAATCTCGATTATAATTAATTAAATATAACGAATTTTTTAATATTTTATAATATTTTTATTTAAATTAATTAATTATAATAAATTTTCAAATATTATTTATATATAAAAATATTATTAAAATATAATAATTTAATTTTTTTAATATTATTATAACGTTATTATAATATTATTAATTTTTTGAATATTAATAATAATTAATTAATATTATAATAACGTCGTAATAATCTTAATAATAATTTATTATTAATATTAATATTAAATTTAATTCGACGATTTTTTAATAAAAAAAAAATTTATTAATAATATAATATTATAATTAAAATAATATTATAAATATTTAAAAAAAAAAAATTTAAATAATAATAATTAAATAAAAAATATATTATATTTTTTTATATATTTATTATATTAATTATTTTAAAATAAAAATAAAAATATTTAAAAAATATTTATAATAATTTTAAATATTATTATTTATATTATATTAAATTAAAAATAAAATAATAATAAATTTTTATAAATTTATTATTAAATTCGTTATAATTTTTTAATTTTTTAAAAAAAAATTAATTTAAAATTAAATAATTTACATATTATAAATTATTTAATAATAATAAATTTCGTATTAATAAAAATAATTTTTAATTTATATTAATATATAAATTATTTTTTAATTTATTTTAAAATATTTAATATATATTATAAATATAATTTTTATTTAAAATTTTTTTTAATAAATTTAATATTTAATATATTATATTATATAAATTATATAATTATATTAATATTTAATATTAATATTAAAAATTTTAAAAAAAAAAAAAAAACGCGTAAAAGAGATAATTGCAAATAAATAAGAATCAAAAGTTTTATATTATTTATAAATTCAAATCGTCAAAAGCAGGGCATGACGCAAAGTACGAGAGGCGTCCCACTATCAAGTGCTAAGTGCGCGAGCGCACTAGACACGTGATTTGGCACGTTCAAACGCGGCATTCCCGACACATATCAATCCGTTAAACGCAATTTATATAATTAGGCCCGTTAAACCATTTCTGCGCCCAAAAGGCCCAGCTTACGAGTGCCCCAATAGCAACAACGCCCACGGCAACGGCTGTGTAGTTGAGATTCTGGGAGCTGATGGGGTGGGAGACTGGGAGGCAGAAGGCAATAGTAATAAAGATGATCCAGCAAAGGCCGACGAAGGCGACGGGGCGGGAGGCTAACCCCATGTTAAAGGGGCCTTTTTTGAATTCGCGGTGATTGATAAGAGTGATAAGGATAGGGATTCCATAGGAGATGTAAAGACCGATTGTAGCGATAGAGGTTGCGGCTTGAAAGGCGACGGAGGAACCAAGGGAGGGGAGAGCAAAGCAGAAGGAAAGGAAAGCGGAGAGCCAGACTAATAGGTATTAGAGAGATTTTACAAGAGCGGGTTTAAGGAGGGGGAGGTGTACTTGTGCGGGTAGGGCTACTGGATTTAGAATCGACTTTCCGGAAGAAGCTTGGCTAGGTATAGTCAGACTTTGAAGGGTATATAGTAGAGACGAAACGAGCGTAGGACTTACGATTACGCCATCACGGCTGATTGCAAACATCATCCGACTTGTAGAGGTCATGGCGAACAATCCGCAATGCCAGACACAGATTATAATCACGCTGAATAAAATAATGCCGCCCTCATCGCCAAAGATATCGATGAAAATCTGGAGGACAGGTTGACCAACAGGCGGGGTAACAGTACTCTCGAAGTCTTGGATAGAAAATAAGAGAGATATTAGGACGAAGAAGCCAAAAATTGCTGAGCAGCCAAGGGAGGTAATAACACCAATAGGGGTAGTTCGAGACGCTCTACGCGTCTCTTCGGAAAGATGGGTCGAAGCGTCGTAACCGACCATTGTATACTGACTAAGTAAAGCTCCGCAACAAGCAACGTAGGCTGGGGATGCTTGTATACTCCAGCCTATATCGTTAGGGGTAGCTGCTGTCCCGTCGTAGAAGGTTGAGAAGACGAAAGAGGCAGACTGGTGGGTTGGTGCTTTGGCAAGGGTAGCAATAACGATGGCCATGACTCCTAGCGATTGGAGGACAATAGAGGTAATATTGAAGTATCTCAGGGTATGTACGCCAAATGTGTTAATGAAGCCGTGGGATACTAAGATCGTAGCGTATATTCCAAGTATACGCCCAGGCGTTGCCACGTAGGCAGTTCTGACGGTTGCTACGGTAGATATCAAATTTGCGAGAGCGAAGGAGATGCCAGTAGTCCCTGCGACTTGGCCAAGAAGGCCGAACCTGTTGATAAAGAGAAGTGAGCATAAGTTTCCAAACTCCTAATACTACTCCCCCGGGCCATATTTAAATATTAGGTATGCTCCGGTGCGAGGGTGGGTACCAGCACAATAGATTATCACATACCATCCAGTAACCCAAGACGCAAATGCAGAATAATGCCGCGGGGCCAGCAGCGCAGCCCAAAAATACGGCCCACCGCTCGTCGGAAAGGCCGAGACGATCTCCGCCATGCTCAGCGCAATCAAAAAGGTAAAAAATGCGACGACAATCCAGCCGACGCTCATGACAGCCGGGCCGCCTACGTTCAAGCCATATGAAAAGAGGGTCGTTATACCAGTAATAACGGACTTGGATTCATTAGCTGAATGGCTCTGCGGGCTCTGGGAAGGATAGAAATGCGATAGGATAGGTACAGGAGAGGAGACGTACAATGACGGAGAAAGAGATGCCAAAGTTGTGTATCAGGTCCCAGTCGCGGAGCAGTTCTTGCTTGTAACCGAACTTGGCTAACTCTTTCTCATCACTCTGGTTGATGTCGGCCGTGGTATGCGATGCCATTGTGATTGTGCGTCTGTCCTCATTCGAAAATTCGATTTCTTTTTTTCTTTCTCTTTGTTAAAGGCCTGTATACTGTCGTGTGTATATATTAACGTCCAACAGGTTTTCGGTTACCACTTGATGCTGCCCGACCCGTCGCCCACGTCTGCCTTGCCACGACTGCGGCATCCGCTTTTACCAAGCCTTCATACTTCTAGGCAGCAGGCTCTGGAGGGGGTGGTCGCACAGCAGGTCAATGGCTGGGTTGGCTTCCCCTCGCCTCACCGGCGAGACAACATCTCCCCATAATGCCGATTGAGATCTCCTGCGATTATGACATCTGTTCGCCTACTCACCCTAATTCGAGTCCCGTGAATCAGTTGGCGTAGCTTGCAAGTCGTGTCCAACAGAGTTTCCACGTTATTCCCTTCAACGTGCACCGACACCACCAGTATCGAGCGATCCAGGAGTGGTAATATTACTGCTGCTACTAGTATTAGGTCTAGACGTTGAATTAGCACCAGTTCCGCTTCTAGAGCCCTATGGACCCAAAGCATGTTCCGTATTGTCCATTTCCCATCTCTCCAAATCGTGGGTACGACCTTGGTCCAATTAGGGTATCCTATTTGGGTTACGAATTGTCATGGGGCGCTCCGCAGTTACCGTCGCATACCATGCTTCCCCACGCTCGAGCAACCACCATTTTCATTTAAATCATGTCATGTAGAACAAAACCGGGCGCTTACCGTATCTACAATGCATCAGCTGGATAAGAGATGCCTCCACCCAACATTGCTGGAAACAAGTCTGCAGGACGTCTGTACGAATTGAATTAGCCCGTTGCGTCACCAGGTGTACGAAGGAGAATCCGGCACTTTTTGTGATTCACGTCATTAAAGGGTTCGACCAATTATTATCGCGATCTCTTTGTAAAGCGGAGTTTGGGCAGTATTAGATTGGACTCCCGAATAATGTCGTTTTTTAAACGGTTTAATTATCGAGGCCCGTATTTATATTTTCCTTATTACGAATATTTAAATTTTTATTTAATAAGTTATAAATATCAATTTAATTATTATAATTATATAAATATTATTTATTATAATTAAATTAAATAATATTATAAAAATTAAAAATATATATATAATAAATTAATTTTTATTTTTATCCTCTTTATATAAATATAAATAAAAGCCCCGGTATTAGCGAGACTTTTTATTATATATTTCTCGCTGTAATTGGAGAGAGATATGCAATCCGAAATAAGGCGCGGGGATTTTTAATAGCATGTGAAAAGTGGAGGCGAGGATTCGATTGGATAACGCGAATGAGCCCGGTCAGCCCAGATAATGCCAATGGCAATTTAAGGTCCGAAAAGACTTTCATGTATCGTCATTGTATGCATGAGGTGGGGGCGCACGCTGTGAATGGAAGGGTAGTCGATGATAAGTAGAGTATGATAAGCAAAGCAGCCCCTCTTCCCCGTAATGTCTCTTCCAACTTCCAATCTGCACTCTTATATCTCGAAATCGACTCTCCTTATACTATAACTCTACCTATACCCCAGTCTCAACCGCGATGTCTGCCCTAACTGGTGCAACACCCAGTTTCTCCCTAGCCCTACCCACGATCACCGGGCTTCCTACAAGCCAGCAAAATGCAACTCAGACCCTTGGCGATTTCTATAATGAGCACCCCGAGCTAAAGACCGTATTCCCAGCCCCAACCGCCCAGCCGGATATCGAATGGGTTCCTTCCTATGAGAAGTTCTTGGCACGGCAGAAGAGGCGACAGGCGCAAGAAGTCCTCCAGGATCGGGTCCCTCCTGGTTGGCCTGAACGTGTGGATGGTCCGGAAGTCTGGGACGGCAACAACTTCACGGTCGAGAACGGTGGTACTGGCGAAGCAACTTGGATTGTTCGTCTTGAGCCCGAACACATCAAGGACATCGAGAAAGCCCTGGAGCATTTCAATGGTGAGCATGCTTCTTATATTAGTTGTTAGTATTATCGAAATACACATCGAATAATATGTCTAATAGGTCTTCACTTGGCGATGGGACATGTCTGTGTTGAAACCTTTCCTCTCGACGATGAGACAGCCAAGTTTCTCCGACAATGCGCCCGCCGCATCTATCACGGTAACGGGTTTCTTGTTTTGCGAGGCCTTGACCCAAGCAAATACACGGCCGAAGATAATACTATTTTCTATGCTGGGATTGCTTCGTATTTTGGTAATCGTCGTGGTATACAAAATAGGGCGGAAAAAGAAGTCCTAGGTAAGTTCCCTGTCAAATTACAGCTCTTAGCCTATGTAGTCAGACTGAAATGCACTTTAGCACACGTGGTTGATACGGGCGTAATGTGGGCGCTGTATGCAGTTCCAACTTACACGAACGATGCACAGGTGGGTAACAGGTCTCAACGCTATTGGAATTTACTAACATCTTCACTCGGACAGCCCTTCCATTCTGACCTCGGTGACG
Source organism: Acephala macrosclerotiorum (assembly GCA_014904845.1). Lineage (NCBI taxonomy): Eukaryota > Fungi > Ascomycota > Leotiomycetes > Helotiales > Mollisiaceae > Acephala > Acephala macrosclerotiorum. The sequence goes on from MU119428.1 coordinate 83,629, forward strand.
TTGTCTCTCTCTATTCACTTCAGTCCTCGGCCTCCGGTGGTGCTAGTAATGTTGCTAGCACCGCTCAGGTATATAATGAGCTAGCGAAGACGCGACCCGATATCATTCATACCCTCTCATCCGTCTGGGCAGTCGATGGGTGAGTCGACCAATATGAAAAGCAAGGATCATGGTTAACATATCGCCTCATCTAAGATTCGGAGGAACACCTCCATATCGACTGCGACCTCTCCTTTTCCACCACGGCGGCCATGTGATTCTCAATTTTGCGCGCCGTCTTCTCACAGGATATGGCTGTTACAGGCGAAGCCAATACCTGCCGGCGATTACTGAGGCACAGGCTGAAGCTCTCGATGCTATCGAGTTTACAGCTAGAAAGTTTGCTGTGACCATGACGCTCGAGGCAGGTGACATTCAGTTCCTCAACAACCATGCTACAATACACGGCAGAAATGGATTCAGAGATGGCCCTGAGGGTAACTCAGCCAACAAACAGAGACACCTGCTTAGATTGTGGACCCGAGATGAAGAGAATGCATGGGAGCTGCCACCAGGCCTGCAAATGGAATGGGCTTCCGTGTTTAAAGAAGACTTTCCAGCCGAGGAGGAAGTGTTTCCGTGCGCTCCGACTTCTACAACCATAACAGACACTACAACATCATGCGCTTGATCTTTCCATGGTTCCTTTCACTATTTGTTGATTGATTTCTTGATGTCGTATATTTATTCTAGGTAGTTCAATGGAATTATGACATGAAATGAAGTACTTGGCGTCCCCATATCTGAGCTATTGTGCTTTCCTAAGAACTGTTTCAAAGCTTCCCGTATGGTCTAATCTGGGTACACCCCTCTTGTGCACTAGCTTGGGTGGAGTCGCTGTTTGCGCACGTATAGGTGGCGGGATCAGTTGAGAAGTGTGGGAAGTCTAAAGCCATTAAGAACAGCGAAAGGGACAAAACAATTGCTAATAATGAGTGCTAACTATCCAGTGAGCGCGGTACTCAGCTATTCCTCAGTCCTTGAGTTGTAGCGTGTATATATGGATGTTCCTCTCTCGAAGGGGGTTACATGTTAAGAAACCTTTGCGCTATCACATGACCATATTCATATACCTGCCATTGTGAAACCCTAAGAGCCAACTACACCAGCGGAAAACAAAAAACGACTGTAAACCCCAGTAATTCACGCATAATGCCCGTGTTCTTAAGAAAAGTACTAATCAATCTCCCTTATATGTACTTGAAATGGTTCCCAGTCCTGATAGAAAAGCTGATGGCACCAATAAAGTAATGATTCGTACTTGTGCTCAGATTTCAAACAGACGACAGATTTCTCTGAATTATGATCAACGAGGTTAATAAGAATTATTTGGGTCGAGAAACTTACGCATATTAAACGCCTCTGCTCGTAAGAAGTCCAAGTAGACAACCTCGTCACCATCCTTCGCCAAAGGTAAGGAGGCCACATTTTCTGTGACAATGGGGAGCAGGCCATTGTACGTATCTCGAACATTTGCAATCAAGGTTTGTGCGCTGTGAAAATATCTTTCAATGAGATTATAGTCCTCAAACCTGGTTCCTTTGCCCGGCGTCTATTCCGAGTTGTTAGTATGATGCTTTACTGGCTTGATCGTCAAACTAAAGAGACCTCAATAACTTACTACGTGCCCGTAAAAATTGGCAAACTCATGATCATGTGCCGTTGCGATTTCGATGCTGTTAAGAAGGATGAAGACAACGAGAAAGACATCGAACCAGTCTTTCTGTCCACAACGGGCGGTAATTCTCTGTTGCAAACGTTCCAAAACCCTGTTGCGAAGCGGATTGAGTATCAAATTGATGATTATTTGATCAAACTGCGTGTCCATCACTGGCGAAATCGGAATTTCTCCTTCCCAGGGACTCTCTGGGGTATCGTTAGGATTCATGCCTAGTGTTTCTTTCCCGCAGATTCGCCATGGCTTCTCAATCAATCGAGTAGCTAACCAGAGACTGAGAGTTTCCTTAATGAAAATATTCTGTGACGAGGCATATTAGCTTTTTGCTGTGCAAATTTACGACTATTCAAACGCCTCACCTCTTGCAAGCGGGCTTTCTTGATCGAGATTTCGAAAGTCTTCTGTACCACGGATGATGCTCTGCCAACGTAATTCTTAACATATGCAGTCAGAGTATCGTCGCTTTCAAGATATTGCTCAATCCTTCTGAAGGCATATGCAACATTGGCGAGGGCAAACTGTGGCATCATCCGTTCATGTCCGACTCCGTCTTTGTTGTACCTGTAAGACGTTTCGTCACCTTTGACGGGTTCAAATTCTTGAACCTGAAGTGAAAGAGTGGGGCCAAAACCCTGAGTCAATTCGATTTCTGTGGCAGCTTGCCCTTTTAGAGTTGTAAGATCGATAACTTTGTAGATCTCTTCTCTTATAGACCATGTATCTTTTTCAGACGTGTCTATAGATAAGTTAGTTTAGGAACCAGCACAAAGACCGGGAATTGAGGGAGCATTACTGGTTCTGAAAAGCGATACTTCTGTAACCCGAGTTCGTATGCACGGAATATGAGGAATTCCTGTGGGCACGCAGCTCTTGCAACGGCCATGTGGATCGAAAGGCGCATCCTCACACTACATCTGTCAGATACTGTTAAAAGCCTTTAGGGATTGCTTAGGTGCCTACCCGCTTCTTGTCTCTGCGGCATTTTATACATACCACCTTTTGCCTTACGATCGCAGTTTGTCCTCGTGCAGCTTCGCCGGGAGATTTTCGTGCCTTGCCTTCTCTGCCTGCGACCATTCGTGCTCCAAATTTCGATTGCAAGTCTTCAATCATCCTATACCTTTTGACTAGCTCTTGCAATAGATCCACCCTGCTCAAGGCTTCCGCCTTTTCTACCTCCGTTTGAGCTAGCTGTGATTGTAAATCAGCGATCATTCGATCCTTTTCGAGTAGCTCTGCCATCAGAGACCCTTCGTTGCCGAAAGGTTTTGCGTTTTCTTCTTCATCTATTGCTGATCTCAGTTTGCGCAGAGTTGTATTTGACAGATAGCCAGTATTGAATGATTGACTAAGCCCGGAGTGTGTCAATGGGCTAAGAAAGCCGTTAGACTGGTCAAAACGCTCAGCTTCGGGCACAGTAAAAGGAAGGGATGAAAGGTTTAGGGTTCTTTGTAGGTTCATATTTTCAAGTGGTTGGTATGGGAAAGGTCCTTGTGATTCTTGGAGCTCGGAGTAGGGAACGAATTCTGCAAGGTTTTCGAGGGTAGACCCTGCGATGTCCTGCGTTAGAAAGAACTGCCCTTGGAGGGCGGTGGTTGTTTGTGGCGCGCTAAATGGCGGTAGTTGGGGGCCTATGGTCCCATGCTGCCCGGGGGATAAAGCCGCCACATGTGTGCTGAATGCTGTGGGCCCCGCTGAAGAAGCGAAGTCTTGAGAGTATGACGCAGGGTCACCGTGAATGTCGGGAGGGAGTAAGGACCTTGAATTCCAAGCGTTAGGCGTAGATGAATAGTACATGGCCTCCTGATCACTTCGGTCAGCTTGATCCGCGTGAGTGACCACAAGTGGCCAGCTTGATGAGGTTGTTTGAGGTATGATTGAGGATTCGTATAGGATGGGAGAGCTTACATCGGGTAGATGCTCACTGAACATTAGTGTCACGTCGGGTGAATTGGGTACCAGACTTGTTTGATACTGTACTCCAGAATTGTTTACTCGTAAAGTGGCTAACTGGGTTGGCGGTCGAGTGAATGATAGCGGGCCGGGGTGCTCTCATATATTTTGTGAGACCATTAACAAGGGCATCACCTTTGCACTGTAGTACGTACTGATCCATGCCAATCAGGCTTCACCGCGCTGTAAAGCTGGTGTCGGAATGGTGTGACGTGGGCTGGCATCGCAAAGATGTTTGGGTAGCATTCTAACAACAGCTGATAGACACTGTCGCATTTGAGCCTGATTTAGACATGGCTGAAGCCAGATATACGGCGTATCTTGGTCTGATTTGTCTGTCGACGTCGCGACTTGCGTCACATGCATAGGCGAGGCTTGCGACAACGGATTTCCGACACCGACGAGCTCTCGCCTGCTCTCGCCTGCTCTCGCCTACTCTCGCCTACTCTCGCCTACTCTGGAAAAAGTGGCGTTCTAGGCACCATGGCCACAGACAGGGTTATTAGGCAGCAACGCCGAAATTTAGGTCGGTTTAGCGATTGCCAATCACTTTAGAATACCTTGCGCAATGTCGCAATAGAGACCAAGCTCCCCCCAGCTTACTATAAGCCATGGCTTGACTAGCGCATTTTATTAATTGTTGTCCCGGTTCCCCGTATAGCACCTTGTTATACTATCTAATTACGGTTAAAGCAAAAGGCAAACGCCGGCCTTATAATCATATCAATTCCCAATCCAATGCCCAGCACGCCAGCACGCCAGCACGCCAGACACGCCAGACACAGACCAGTCAACAGCCAACTGCCACAATGAACCAGCCAATGTGGGAGCAGCTTGCTGCCAAGAAGAGGCTCTCCACGTACAACAGGATCCCGCACGATTGGATCGTGCCTTCATCAACTCTTGCAGAAGCAAAAGGTCGGCGAGATATAACAGGCCCTTTCATTGACAAGCTCCTGGCCGAGGAGGAGCGTGCCATTACCGTATACCCGGCTGCAATGCTTGTGGAGCTTATTGCTGACTCGTCCTACACGGCTTTGGAAGTGACTCGCGCTTTCTGCAAAAGAGCCGCCATTGCGCATCAGCTGGTAAAAGGCCCCGTGCCACATTCATACACCAATTGATAAATAACAAACAAACCGATTTACAGAATAATTGCCTTCACGAGATATTCTTTGACGATGCCTTGAAGCGCGCCAAAGAGCTTGACGAGTACCTAGGGAAGACTGGCAAGGTCGTTGGGCCGCTGCATGGCCTTCCAGTCAGCCTGAAAGATCAATTCCACGTCAAAAATGTGGAGACGACTATGGGCTATGTTGGCTGGATTGGATCCTTTGAAGGCCAGAAAGGTACTGGTCAGGAGCTTAATGTTGAAAGCCAGCTAGTGTCCGAATTGCGAGCCTTGGGCGCTGTATTATATTGCAAAGTACGTTATTCGGAACTTCTGGATATCTCTTTCTAGCTAATATAGAATGAAGACTAGTCTTCCGCAAACCCTCCTGGTGGGAGAGACAATCAACAACGTCATCGGCCGCACTATGAACCCAGTCAATCAACTACTTTCTTGTGGAGGGTCATCTGGTGGGGAAGGAGCTTTACAAGCATTAAGAGGAAGCTCTGTAGGAGTTGGAACGGATATAGGTATGTACAAATTCGAGCTTGTGGTTAAAAACGATAATTGATCAGAGAGTCCTTAGGTGGCTCAGTAAGAATACCAGCTGCCTTTTGTGGTATATATGCTATCAAACCATCCTTCGGTCGCTTTTCGTACAATAATGTTGCAAACAGTGTAAGTTATCTACCTTTTGAACCCTTAAACCTGGCTAATGAGATTAATACCTCTATAGTGCCCCGGCCAAACTATTATGCCTTCGACTATAGGTTTTTTGGCAACATCTTTACTCTCATTGCAGCTTATAATGACTGCCCTTCTTTCAACAAAGCCGTGGCTGAAAGATCCGGATGTTGTAGAGCTACCTTGGAGGAGTGCCAATACCACGATAGCCGAAAAGCGGTTATGCTTTGCAATATTCCCAAACGATGGAAAAGTCAAGCCTCACCCACCAATCGCACGAAGCCTACAGATAGTTGTAAATGCTATCGAGAAAGCGGGACATGAAGTATAAATCTACCACAGAGCGCATAATGACCACAAACTAACACACATACAGGTAGTCGTCTGGGAACCGCCATCGCATGTTGAGGCTTGGGAAATCCACGTATGTGCCTTTACTCTTTATGCAAAGCAGAATCCGCTAAACCACATCCTAGGCTTCCTTCATCCTAGCTGATGGTGGTGCAAATGTCTGGGAACAACTCGAACTGTCTCAGGAGCCGCTGATCCCAGAGCTCCATGAGATCTTTGACGATAAACCTCACGAGCCAGCATCACTCTTCGAGTATCAAGACAATGCATTGAAGCGCAGACACTACCTTACCAAATACATGGAGTACTGGAATTCTACTGCTGACAAATCAGGTACTGGTCGCACGGTCGATGCTGTGATTCTCCCAGTTGCGCCACACGCAGCTGTTCTGCCTGGAGAATATTTTCACTATGGTTTGTCCGGGCCATTGCGATGCGATCAGTGCCAGTAGACTGACTTTGAAAGGCTACTCGGATTTCATCGATCTCCTCGATTACACCAGCATTGTTATACCGGTGACGAGGGCAGATAAAAACCTAGATCCCTTTGACAAAAGTTATCAGCCTATGAATGATATCGACGATAAGAACTGGAAAGCATGTAAGCAAACCCATAACAACAAAAGACTGGGTACTTTGATTCACAAGAGTATTAGATAATCCTGAAATTTATGATGGAGCTCCTGTCGGGCTTCAGTTAATGGGTCGACGATTCGATGAAGAACGGATGATTGGTATCGCAAGTTTAGTAGTGGATGCAATGGTTCGCGTTGACACAGATTGAGTCATAGGGATGGGTCACGTGGGTCAGTTGCATTTCTACCTACTATGTGACTTTGGGATGACTTTTCAGTCAATAGCTGCCTATTATTTGGGATTACTATATCTAGGCAACTTAGGCTGTAGTCATAATAGAGTAACTCCGCATGAATTCATTAAGAGCTCAATTCCACAAACCATCCCGGTGTTGCTAACAAATTCATTCCCGATAAACCCAACCTCTCAGCTCTTTGTGCACGCTCTTCGCCATACAACGCCCTGTATATCCGGCTTCGTAGCCCCAGAACTCGCCGCTGATTTCGTTTATGTTGGAGTCGACTCTGCTGCCAGTTTTGTACTGGGACATCAATGCTGGTACTACGGCTAGCCCATTGATTGTCCCTATTAAACAATCGATCCCAAAGTTAGAACGTATTTCAATATAGGGCAGTGGCTGCCTGAAGGGGTTTTTGTTCCACAAGAGCCAAGATGAGAGATTGAAAATTGTTCACTAGGGAAGTTTCAACGCTACGTACCTTCCTGAACTAGATGCATGAGCTCAACGTCGATAGGCGCACTAAGCTTGTGGTATCCGAGCTCGTAGAGGATTTTGACAGCGCCAGACAATGTTACTGCGTAGGCTGCTAAGCAGATAGGAGCTATAGTATAGCACCGGGCGGTATATTAGCATTTCGGCCGAAACACTCAAAGTAGAGTCTAATGCACAATTTGTAGAAACTCACCCCAGGCATCGACAATCATACGATAGCCGTCCTTTTCTAACCCGTGAATCTTAAATTCAGCTTTATCAAAGGGACTCAGCATATCCCGATTGGGGACCGTCTCGTCCTTGTAAATGACATGAGAGCCAGGGTTTTCCGGATTCGAACGGTGAAGGCACTGTCCCATCCATAATATACTCCAATTTTTCCCTTGGGAACACGTTAGCTATAACGATAATTAATCGTCGGAGTGTAGAGTGGACAACGGAGAGTGGTGGGGACGGCTGAGCAGGCTTGAATGTCTCGACCATGATAACAGCTCACCATAAGGGACTTCAAAGGATTTGGTGGCATCGGGAATATTCGCCGCGACTTTCACCATCTGCTCTTTGACTCGCGGATCCCAGTCGATGTCGCCCTCCATAATCAGAGCAGTTTCCAGCCTTTGCTGAACTATTGTCTTCAATACATTGAGATGGCTTCGCCAACAACCCAACTCCCCTCTCTTTTCAGGCCGGAAGCCACCTGCTGGCAGGGCGACTTCGTGGATTTCGGTAGGATCGACACCAGGAACAATCGTAATATCGAGGCCCGACATATGCGCCAGGAGGGTGGCTATATCACTCTGATCCGTTCGACTAATCCAAAAATGACAGCGTTAGCTCTCAGGGCCTCTAGTCTCGGAACTGGCACGAGGAATTATGACTGAGGAGATGGAGATGGAAGTCTAACAATGGCAGAATAGATATGAATACCGCACCGAACCCCAGCGTGCGATTCCCTGCGTTTGATTGTTGCGCCTTCTCTTGCGCCCCATGGTCCATAGATGACCGAATAATCATTGGATGTGTCGCAGACTTTGTCGTCGAGAAGAGCCAAAGCACGGAGCTAATCCCTACAATCCAATAAAGACCATGCCGTACAAATATGTTGTACATGTACGAGATAATCATGCTTGAAACGGCTGGCTTGATCTGTCAAGTTGAATAATATATCTAATGATTTTAATAAGTTGATTAATTGATTAAATAGAATCTAAGTAGGTGCGAGGTTTTTAATACTCGTTTTGACCGGGTAAACGCTTAATTTTATTAATCGTCTAATCCAAAAAATACGATTTTTATTAATAAATTAAATATAAAAAAAAAATTTAATTTTATAATATTAAAAATAAAAAATAAAAAATAATTATAAAATATTATTTAAATATATTAAATTATAAATTTTTTATAATAAAAATATATATTATAATATAAAATATAATTATATAATTATATAATATTTTATTTAAAAATTAAATTTTAAATAATTTTATTAATTTATAATTATATAATTTTTAAAAATTATATATTAAATTAAAATTCTAATAAAAAACGTTTTTATTTTAAATATTTATAAAACGTTTAAATTAAAAAATTTTAATATTAAAAAATATAAATATAAATAATAATATATATAATAATAAATTAATAATAAATTAAAAATAAATAAATAATATAAATAATTTATTAAT
>MU119429.1:0-92405 GCA_014904845.1 Acephala macrosclerotiorum
AAATTTATTATTAGAAATAATTAAATACTTTTGATTATTCTCTATAAATATTATTAATTTTTCAATTTTGTATTTAAAAAAAAATTTATTATTAAAAAATATTGAAAAATTAATTTAATTTAAATTATAATTTGTTTTTATTAATAAATATACAAATATTTATTATAAACGAGTTTTAATAATTTAATTATTAAAAAATTTTATATCGAATAATAAAATAATTTAAAAATTTCGTACAACGAATTATATTAAAAATTATATTGATTTTTTTAAATTAAATACTATCAAAAAAAAATTTATTATTAAAAAATTTTTAAAATCGATTTTTGAAAAAAATTCGAAATTTGTTATAAATTTTTTTAAATTTCTCGTAAATAATATTATTGATAATTTTTTCGTTAGTATTAATAAATATTAAATTCACGAAAAATAAAATAAAAAAATTAAAATTTTTAAAATTTTTAATATATTTTTAATCGATAAAAATTTTTATTTTATAAACGTACAATTTTAATTTTTAAAATTTTTTTTTTATAATATTTAATTAAATTTATTTTAAAAAATTTCTAATTAAAATTCGATTTTTAATACTAAAAAAGAAATTTATTCAAATAATTTTTTTAGAAAATCGAAATAATCAATTTATTGTTTTTTTATAATTATTAAATCGCAAATAAATTATTTAAAATTTATTAAAAAAAAAATTTAATATATAATAAATTTAAATTTTAAAATATATTTATTTTTTTTTCGTAGAAAAATTGATTAATTTTATTGTTTTAATAAAGTTTAATAAATTGAGAAAATAAAATTTTAAAAAATTAATAAAATAATAATTACAATTTGAAATTTGTTTATAAAAATTAAACGAGAAAAAAAAAATATATATTGTATAAAAAAAAAAATTCGTTAAAAAGAATTCGTCGATAATAAAATTTTAATATATTAATTTTTTTGAAAAAAAGCAATAAAATATTTTTTTTTTTCGTTTATTTAAAGAAATTTTATAAAGTAAAAATTATTATAATTTTTAAATTAATAAACAATTTAATCGAAAAAATAAAAATAAAAATAATAAAAATTCGTAAAAATTAAAATCGATTTTTTGTTAACATTTTTTATTTATATTGAAAAATAGTAAAAATATTTATAAATTAAAAACGAATATTAAAATAAATTCAAATAAATCGAAAAAAAAAACTTTAATATATAATTTATAAATTTTAAATAATCGTATTTTTATAATTTTAATTTGTTTTTTATTGTTTTTAAAGTACAAATCGAGATTTTTATAAAGTATTATATAATAAATTTAATAAAATTGTTTAATAAACGAATATTTGTAAATATTGTAAATAGTATTTAAAATTTTAATACGATTAATAAAATTCAAAGTATTAAAAAAAGTAATATTTGATTTTTAAATATTGTTTATATTGTATATATAATCAATTATTAAATGTATATTATTTGATTAAAATTCGCGAATTGATCGAAATAAAATAATAATAATTTTGTATTTTTTTAATATAAACGTAAATATATTGTAGTATTTTTTATTATTAGTAGTAGATTTTTTGGATTTGATTAACGTAGAAATTAAAACGGAAAAAAAAAAAATTGAAAAGTTTAAAAAATTTGAAAAATTTGAGAAAATAAAAATTTTTATATAAAAAAACTAATAATAATAATATTATTATTATTGTTATCATTATTATTATCGTTATTATTAATTAATAGAATTGATTAAAAAAATAAAATATTAATATTAATAGTTTTTCGAGATTTAATATTTCGAATATTTATATTATTAATAGTAATAATTGATTATTTTTTAGATTTATTCGCAAAAATTGAAAAAAGTTTTTTAATATATTTTTTAATTATTAAAAGTTTATAAAAATAAAAAATAAAATATAATTTTTTTAAGTTTATTTTATTTAAATTTATAATTATTAAATTATTGTTTGTATTTTTTAAATATATTAACGTTTTTTTATAATTAATAAATCGAAAAAATATTTTTATAAATAGTATATTATAAATTTTATTTTTTTCGATGATAATTATATTAATAATTCTAATAATTTCGTAAAACGTAAAATATTTTATGTAAAATATTTATTCGAATTTTTAATATATATATTTACTATAAAATCTATTAATAAAATTTTCGATAAATTATTAAAATGTTTAAATTCGAAAAAAAAAATTTTGATTATAGTATTTAAATATATTATTAAAAATTTTAATCAAATTAAATCGAGTTTATTAAAATACGATACGCGATTTTTTAATTTTATTTATTTTAAAAAAAAAGTTTTTATTTAAAATTATATATTGTTTTAAAAATTTTTTAAAAAATTTTAAAATAATATTATTTTCAATTTTTTTTTTATTTAATTAGAATTTTTTTTATTATATTTTTAATTTTTATAAATTTATTATTAATATTATTAATTGTAATTACTTTTTTTTTAAATAATAATTTATTAATAATTTTTTATAAATTATTGAAATCGCGTTATACGATTTGTATAAACGTATTATAATTATTTTTGTTTCGTTTTTTATATGTGAAATTCGTATTTTTAAAATTTAATAAAATATTTTTTTGAAATATAATAATAATAATATAAAAATTTTGAGAATAAAAATTAAAATTGTAAAATTTGCGCGTAAAAAAATAATATAATAAATTAATCGAATTTTGAAAGTAAAAAATACGTAAATTTGAAAAAAAGAAATTTATTAGTAAAATCGAAAAAAATTATAAGTTTTTATATTTGTAAAAAGATTATATAAAAAAAGTAAACAAATATTTTTGCGTTTTAAATAATTAAAAATTGCGAAATTTATTTGTTTTTACGAAATTTTTTTTTAAAATATATTGATATATATAATTGAAATATTGTAATATTAATTTCAAATAAGAAATTTTGAAAATTTTAAGTAAATAATTTTATATTAATTTCTTATAAAACGTATTAAATGAATTTTAAAAAATAAAAAATAAAAAAAAGTAAATATTTATAGATTGTTTTTATAGAAAAAAATTATTATAAAATATTTAAATAAATAAAATATATTCGATTAATAAAATTGTTTATATATAAAGTAATACAAATTAAAACTTTAAAAAAATAAAAAGAAAAATAAATAATACTAAAAAAAAACTATAGTTTTTAAATTAGTATAAAATTGAAAAATTGTAATTGAAAAGTTTTAAGAAAAAGAAAAAAAAAATTTAAAAAAAGTTTTTTTATAAATTATAATAAATATTGTATTAATAAACGTTTATATAGTTTGAATATAATTAAATATAATCGAAATATATTTAAATGTATAGAAATATATTTGAAAATATTTAAATATATTAAAAAATGTTTTTTATAGATTTTAAAAATTAAAATTTTTTAAAATTTTTTAAAGAAAAAAAAAATAATACAATTTCGTTTTTTTATATAATAAAATCGTTTTAATTACAATTAAAAAAAAATAAAACTTTTAAAACGTAAATAAAATCTATTAAAATAAATAAAAATATTTTAAAAAAAATCGATAAAAAAAAAAATTACTATAAATAGAAAAAAAAAAAATTTTCAATTAAAAAATCGCTATTATTTTAAAATTTAACGAGTTTTTTTTATTTATTTAATTTTTAAAAAATCGTATATATTTGTTTTTTTTTAATTTTATTAAATTCAAAAATACGAATTACAATTTTAATTTTTTTTTCAATTTTTTAAATATTTTATTTGTTACGAAATTCTTTAATTACTTTTTTTTTTGTATTTGTATTTTTATTATTATTAAAATCAATAAATTTAATAATATTTTCGTTTTTACTATTATTTAAAAAATTTCAATATTTATTTTTTTTAATAAACTTTTTCAAACGATTTTCAATATATAATTTTCGAATTATTATTTCGTTTATTTTTTAAATAAATAACTTTTTTTCAATTAATTTATTTAACGAATTTAATATAAACTCAATTATTTGTATAGTAATTTAATATTTTTAAATATATTTTAATTAATAAATTTAATATTATATATTAAAACGAAATTTTTTTTTCAAATTAATTTTTTTTGTATTTAATAATAAACGTTAAAATATATTTGATTTTATTTACAATTACACTTTTTTTTTAGTTTCAATTTTTTTATATTCTCGTTTCGTATTTCAATTTATTTAATTCTTAATTCAAAAAACTTTACTCAATTATATATTTCGTTTTAATCGAAAGTTTTTTTAAATAAAAAATCGAGTTTCAATAAATAAAACAATTTTTTTATTATAAACTATATAAAATAATATATATTCAATTAATTTATAAATAATCGTTCGATTTGTAAAAAAAAACAATTAATAAATATTTTAATCAATTTTTTTTACTTTTTTTCGTTAAAACAATTAATACGATAATAATAAATTGATATTTTCATTTAATTATTTTATTTGTTTTTAAATTGTATACGAAAATAATAATTCGTTTGATTTTAAATCTATTTAATTTTTTGATAATAATTTCTTTGAATTCAAGTTTTTTATTTAATTTTATATAATTAAAAACGTTGTATTTGTAAATAATATTATTGTAAATAAATTTAATAATTTTTTTAGAAATCGAATTTTTTATTAATTTGATTTCAATTTAATTGAAAAAATTATTTCGTATTATAATCAAATTATTGAATATTTTATATTACGAGAATTTAATTATATTTATTTTAATGTAATAAAATAACGAAATTATTCTTTAAAAATATAAAGTTTTCTCGTGTTTTTTTTTGTTTTTATATTAATAATTACTATAATTTACTATAAAATTTCGAATGTTTTTATAGTATTTTTTTTAATAATATCGATTAATTACTCGATAATAAATACTTTTTTTTTTAGTATATTCGAATTTATTATATAATTCAATTATAATTATTATATATTGTTTTAAATCGTTTAAAATAAATCAAAATAAATAGAATTTAGTAATATTTTTTTATAGTATTTTATTTTAAATACTATAATCAACGAATTTTCGAATTAATTTATAAAATTTTATTTTTGAAAATTATTTTAATTATTTTAAAATTATTAAATATTAAATAATATTTTGAAAATTATTTTAATTATTTTAAAATTATTAAATATTAAATAATATTTTGAAAATAATTCGAATAATTATTATTAAAAAAAAAATAATAATAATAATATTATTATTATTATTATTTAATAATTTATTGATTTTAAAAAAAACGATTAATACAATATATATAAAAAATGCGATTAATATCGAAAATTGAAAATTAAAAATATCGAGTTTAAATTTTTTTTTTTAAATTTGATTTAATAATTCAAATAAATATTCTCGTTTTACGTATTTATTTTTAATTATAAATAGTTTATTTTCAATTTTTCGATTAATTTTACGTTTTTTAATCGAGATTGAAATTATTTTAATATAATCAAATTCGATTATAATAAATTTATTAATATTTATTTTTTTCTTTAAATTATCGTTTTTTATTCGCAGTTTTTTAAATAATTCGCGTATAATAATATAAATATTTTTTTTAATATATTTGATTTCGAAATCGAATAATCGTATTTAAACGAATTAATAAATAATTAGAGTATTAAAAAGATTTATTATTATTCGATTTAATTAAACGATAAACGTATTAGTATTTGTTTTAAAAATAAAGTAAATATTATATAATTAAAATTGTAATTTGTAAAAATATTTTAAGATTTTTCGATATTTTTTTTTTATTGTATTATAATTTTATTTAATAATATTTTAAAGTTTTAATTTGTATTGAATTATTTGTTTTTATTTTTTATTATTATATTAATCGAGTATTTTTCTATATTTTTATTAATTAGTATTAATATTTAAAATAATTATTTTTTATTTATTAATAAAATTGTAATAAATTTTGTAAAATATTAAAATCGTTGTAAATTTGTTTTATAAAAATATTATAGCGATTTTTTATTTTTTTTTATTCGAAAAATTCGTTTTTTTTAATCAATCGATATAACGATTTAATAATAATATTAAAATATTGAATTTATATTCTATAATAAATACAAATTCCAATAAAAATTTTGATTTTAAAAATATTATTATATTTAATTCATTTTAGAATTTTAATAATTTTTATACTTTCAAAAAAACGCTTTTTAAAACTATAAACGAAACTAATAATAATTATTTCGTTTTAATAAAATTGTAATTTGAATTTTATACAAATTTGAATTTTTTTAATTCGATTTAACGTTTTATTCAAATTTTGAATATATTCAAAAACGAATTAACAAATTTTTAACAATATCAATTTATTATTATAATTCGTATAAAAATTTTTAATTTTTACATTATTTAAAAATAATATTACGATTTTAAAAAATACGTTTTTTAAAATTATTATAATAATTCGAACGAATTAAACTACAAAATTAATTATTTTTTGAAATAATATTATTATTTGTAAAAATTTTAATAAAATTATAAAAATAATTATATTTTTATTTCAAACGTTTAATGAAAAAAAATTTATTAAAAAAATATAAAAACATTTAATAAATTTTTCAAAAAATTTATTTATAAAAAAAAATATATTAACGTTTTTTAAAATAATCGAATTTATTTTTATAATCGTATTAATTAATCAATAAATTTTAACGATTTTTTTCGCGATTAAAAATTATAAATTCTAATAAAAATTATTATTTTTTTCAAGTATTTTACAATCGAATTATTTTTAAAATATTTTTATTACAATTAAAAACAAAATCTTAAAATAATAAAAACTCTTTTTTTATTATATCGTATATTAAATTATTTTAATACGAATAAACGAATTAATATTTTTATAAATTTTAAAAAAAAATTTCAATTAAATATTATTATTTTTTTACGATTAAATATTATTTTATTGAATATTTTTTTTTCAAATTTCTATAATCAATTTTCGATAAATAAAAATATTAATCGTTTAAAAATAAATTGTAATTTTTTTAATATCGAAATAATTTGCAATAACAAATATTTTATATATTTTCTAGTATATTCTTAAAATATTTTTCGTATTTTAAATCGTTCGAATTAATTTTTTCGTTTTTTAAATTTTTTTTTAATTTTATCGATTAAATCAATAAATCGTACTTTTTTAAATTTAAATTTATATATCGTATTAACGTTTATATTAAATAATTTTAAATTGAAATTATTTAATAATAAATTTTTTTTTTATTTAAATTTTTTTCTCGTTTTTATATTCAAAATTTTTTCGATTTCGTTTTTTTTCAATAAAATAAAATAATTAACGTTTTATATTATTCTTTAAATATTTTCTTTTAATATTTACGTTTAAAAAAAATAATATTATTATAAAAAAATATTTTTTCGTTTTTTTATAGAAAATCGAAAAAAATAATTTTATTTTTTATATTATTTTATTTGTATTTCTTTTTAAACTAATAATATTTATTTTAATTGTATTAGTTTTATATAAAATAATATTAAAAATATTTAATAAAAAATATTTAATAAAAAAAAATTTATTAAAATATAAAAATCGTTCATAAATTTTAATATTATATTATTTTCTAATAATATTAGTATTTAATTTTTCGCGTTATATTTTTTTTTTAATATTTTTTCGATTTAAAAATATATACAAATATAACGATTTTTAATAATTTAATGCAAATAAATTTTCAAAAAAAAAACAATTATAATCGTACAAACAAAATTGAAATCTTTAAAATCTTAAAATACGTTATTCTACGAATTATTATTTTTATATTTAATTTATATTTTTATTATAATAATAAATAATTATTTTAAAAAGATTTTTTTTATATTATTTACAAAAAAAAAAAAATTTTATATTCGATTTCGTATTCAATCTCTATTTTTATAATTATTATTTCGACGAATTCGAAATTCTATTTAATAATAATAAACAATTAAAAATTTTCAATATTTGTAATAATATTATTAAAATTTCGAATTATATATATAAAAATAATATAATATTTTGTTTTAATATTTAATATTTCGTATTTTTTATTTGAATTAATTAATTTAAATAAATTAAAATATAATTTAAAAATAATAATAATATATTTTTTTTTAATTAATAATAAAAAATCAATTTCTATAAAATTAATTTCGAATATTATAAAATTTTTAATAATAAAAACAAATTAATTCGTTTTTTTAAATATTTTATAAAAATTCTAAAAAAATTATTTTATAAAATTAACGATTTTTAATATTTTTTTTATTATAACAATTTTAATATTTATTAAAATCAAATAATAAATATTATTTTTTCGTTATTAATTAATAATTATTATAATAAAATTCGATATTTTCAAAGTATTAATAATCATTTTTATTTTTTTTTTGAATTCTTAAGAACAATATTATATTTTTAAAAAATTTTCACGGTAAAATTTTATTAATAAAATTATTATTTTTAGTATCGAATTATTATTTCAAAATTTTATTTTTCGATTAATTTATGTTTATTTTTTTTCGTTTTTCGTTTTAAACACTTTATAAAATTTATCGTTATAATTCGATTTTTAAATACTTTTTTTTTATTTTTATTTTTCGTTAAAAATTTTCTTGTGTACTTTGAATTTTACTTTTCGATTTATTTGTCGTTACTATATTTATTATTATCGTATTTATCGACAATTTTTCGTAGAATTTATTAATAATTACTTTATTAAAACTTTAAACGTTAATATTATTACTATTAAAAATATATAATAATAAATTCGATTTTTTTAAGATTTTTTTATTAATATTAATTTTTTTTTTTTTAAATAATAAATTAAATAAATTTTTAAAGCGTTTATTAAAATCGTAATCAAAAATTTTTTTAATTATTTATTTTATAATTTGATTATATTAATATCGATTGTTTTTAAATATAAACGATCGCGAAAATCGATTACAATTCTAAAAACTATAATATTATTAATCGTTTTCTCAATAATAATACTTACAATTAATTAATTTATTTATAAATAAATAATAATTTACGAAAAAATAATTAATAAAAAAATCGATTTTTTCGTTTTTTGTTTACTCGAAATACTCGAAATAATATTATTCGTTTTATTAATCGTTATATATAACGTTAATTTTTATTGTATTTTTTTAAATAATCGATAATATATTTTACGAAAATTTAATCGATATTAAATTATATAAAATTCTATATTCGCTTTTTTTTATATTATTATATTTTTTTCGTTTATAATTAAAAAAATTTTCTCGTTTATATTCTCGTAAAAAAATAAATTAATTCTAATTTTAATTTATAAAAACTATAATATTATTCAATTTTTAAAATATTTTTATAGTATTAATATTTAAAGCGATTTTCAAATTATTAAATAATACAAAAAAAAAAAAAAAATTTTTTAATTTTTTAATAAAATCGTTTATTTGAATTAAAAATTTTAATATAAATATTTATCGAATTCTTTAAATTTAAATAATACGTAAAATCGAAAATTGAAATTCGATATATATTTTTTTAGCGATTATATATATTTTTTATTAAATTTTTTTTATAAATAATTCGAATAAAATAAAAAATAATAAATTATTAATTATATTTAAAATTATTTTTTGTATTACAATATTTAAATATTTTTATTAAATTTTCAAGTATTTTAAATTATTAATTTTATTATATTATCGTTTTTTTTTTTATATTTATATATAATAATCGTTTTTTCGTATATTTTATTGTAATTATAAATAAATATTTTTATCGATTTGTAATTGATTTTTTTAAAAATTCGTTTTTTAATATATATTAAAATTTTTTTTATAAATTCGCGTTTTTAATATTGTTTGTTCAATTTATTTCGTTTAATTAATTCTTTAAATACTCGATTAAACAAATTTACGTACGTTTTTATTATTAAAAAATTTCTCGTAAAATAATCGATAATTTTATATAAAAACTTTATATTTACTCAATAATATTTTTAATCGTATTCGTGAAATTTTTTCTTTAAAATATTATAAAATTCTTTTTTCAAATAATTTTCAATATTATATTTTAATATAAATCGAATTTAGTTTTTGTAAATCGAATTAATATATTACAAAAATCGTATTCTTTTGATTTTTAAAGTAATTTTATAATTTTTGTATATATTATCGTATTATTTCAAAAAAATCGTAATATTATTTTCTTTAAATTAAAATACTTTAAAAATTTCAAAAAAAAATATTTATAATTTTAATATAAATATATATTTTTCAAAGTTTTATATTTTTAAAAAATTGTTTTTATTATTCGTAAAAATTTTTTTAAAAAAAATTAATAATATAATTAAAATAAAAATATTTTTTATTGAAAAAAATAAATTTTAACGCGAATAATTTACTAATTTTAATTTTTAAATTAAAAATTGATTTAGTAATTTAAAAATACGAATTTTCGAATTATTATTTTTAAATAAAATTTATTTTTATTTATATTATTTTTTTATAAAAAAATTTTTATTTTAATTTTTATTCGAAATTTTACTCGTTTATTCGTTTTAATAAAATGTATTCTTTAAATAAGTATTTTTTTAATCGATTTCTTTCGATTAAAGTTTTTTGTTTTAATTTTTTTTATATTATTTTTTAAAATTCGAGATTTATTTTAATTTTATTATTTTAATTTAAAAACGATTACGAGCGATTCGCGAATTGCGATTTTTAAAAGAATTAAAATTAAAATATAAAACAATAAAATAATTTCGTTTTTTAATATTATAATATTTTTTCTTTTTCGCATTAAAATTTCTTTTTTTATATTTCAATTTCCGCTGAAAATAAAATCAATTATTGTAAATAATTATTACGAGTTTTTTTTTTTTTTCTATATTCGTTTTAATATTAATTATTTCAAACAATTCAATACGTAATTCTTATAAATCAATATTTCTTTGCAATTTCGCAATCTTATAATCAAATTATTTAATCTCGAATAATATAATCAAAATCAAAAATTTTTATTAATTGATTTTCAATTTTCGATTTCTAATAATTTGAATTTCTTTTTAATAATAATAAAAAACAAAATATACAAATCGCATATAAATAATTTATTTCTCGACGTCGTTTTACTAATATAAAAAAATAATAAAATACAAAATAAAAAAATTCAATCGTAAATTAATTCGTTTTAATTAATAAATTAAATTTATTCGAAATAATTCGTAATTCGTAAATTAATTAATTAATCAATCAAAATAAAAATAGAAAAAATTATTGATTAATTTATAGTAAATAAAAACTCTTTATATATTAAAAAACACGTAATTAATATTACTTTTAAAACTAGTTATTTTACAAAGATTTTTGAAAAAAAAGTATATAATTCTATTACATTAAATAAAATAAAATAATATAAATAAATCGCTTTTTATTTTGAAATCGTTCGAGTTTAATAGCGTCGTATAAAAATAGTTCGATCGAATAAAAATTTTTTAATTATTTTAGAATAATTAAAAATCAATTTTTTATTACATAAAGTAAAAACTTTTTGTATTTCGTTTTCAGTTTACGCTATTTTGATTTTTTAAAAATGATGAAAGGGTTAATTTTATGAAAATTTTTATGTGTGCATTGGTAGTATTTGTACACGGAGAGTGGATTTCGGTTATAATACGCGAGTGTGATTACGCATGGCTTGTTTTTTCCGACTCGCACGCCGTGAATTTCTATATCGAGAGGCGATGGTGATAGTGCTGGAGTTGCGCCGGTTGGAGAAGAGTTTTTTTGTTGCGATATTGTAAAAAGACGAGAGTAGTATAGTTGTAGGTTGGTGAAGGTAGAATGGATAAGGCAAATAATGAACGCTTCGGTATACACTATAGTTGTTCGATTGACTATGAGTAGGTTGGGGGATTTGGTTTTTTATATAGAGATTAATCCGTTGTCGGCGGCGCATCTTTGCGCATTACAGCTACGTTAAGGTGGTACATATTTGTCCTCAGTATGCATAACGCATGCGGCTTTACACATGTTAGGCAGTAGCTCGAAGTTGATGTTGCACACTATTTAATTGTCAAATTGGGCTTGCATGCTACTGGCACCTGCATGGCCCTCGCATGCCACTAACACCTGCATAGCCTTCGCACGCCACCGACACCTACATAGCCTTTGCATGCCACTAATACCTGCATAGCCCTCGCATATCGTTGTAATCATCGCTCGCTATCGGACGTTTAGTAGTAACACATATCCACACTCTTGTATCTATATAAAGTTTAGCCTAAGCTCGCCGGGCTAACTTTATTCCGAGCACCCCAACGCTATGCGCCGCCTGGTTCTACGAAAACTGGGCTCGCTTACCCGCCAAACCGCAAAGCGAGGGGGCCCGTGCCCGAGGCAGCTCGGTTTTCGAGCGATTTTAAAATCGGGCTCGATTTTACCTCGATTTTAAATTAATAAACTAAGATAATAGCCTAGCGTGATGCTCTTTGACAGATCTTGGAACAAGAGCCATCTCACTACTGCTAATGGTATCCGAAGCAGAGGGTTCCTTGTAGTAGCGATACCCAAGTCCGGAACGAATGAAAAGAGGGAATGGATCTTCGTCATTTGTGTATTGCATAAAGCTTGAGATCCTAGCCCCATGCTGCGTGGGGAATCTCGGTAGTAATAGATCACATGTCCGACTGATAACAGTCCATGACTTGAGATTGGGGAATAGAGGGGCCTCTGCTCCTCTGACCTTCTTTGTGGACACTACGTACGATCCATTCCCTATAGACAAGCCTCCAAGTGCCTTCTTGAGGAAATTATATGAGAATTCTTCATTTGGGTTATCTGGAAGCTCTGGGACTTCCAATGATAGCAGATCTCGGACCAGAGTTGGCATTGGCATACCATTATAAAGAATGATGTTGCTGTTCTGCATAACAGACAGACCCTCATCTGCTTCGAATGCTGACGAGCGTATTGCAGACGTCCTCGCAGCGTGAACCCTAGTAAGCACGCCCGGACCGTCTTCCGCTGGCCTTGGTGACTCAGACCTTCTGTCGGCAACGTTTCGGTTAACGAGGTCTAGTTGAAGCGCTTCAATACGACTATTCTGTGCGTCCAAAGCAGATTTGGTATGAGTTCGGTCTTGCCGTTGTTGTCGTACTTCTGCAAGCTCAGCCTCCAGCTTAGCAATTGTGGCATTGACGGGGGTGAGATCAGAATGACTCGAGATTCTCAGAGACGCTCGACTTGACGAAGTTGAGTTCTCTTTGTCCGTTAAGATGTTCGAGAAGCTCACTCTTGGCCTCTTCTGTCTTGGTAATGGTGGGGGCGTGGGAGATTCAAGCTCCCGCTTTACTTTGGCCATGACGTTCTTGCTGGCTATGTGCCTATAATCAACATCAGCTTCACAATGAAAGGAACCTGCGGGATGATCATGCCTAGGTTAAGCAACTGTGAAGATCAGAGATGCAGCCGTGGACGGTTGGTTTCTGCAGATGTTGTTCAGTCGGATTGGATAGCTCCTGTGAGACGAGGGATTGAAATGACACCCTTCAGCCGGTAAACTTGTAGACTTAGAGAAGTGAATAGAAGAAAACAAGTGGTGTAGCAAAGCCGAGTGTCGACGGTTGACGCGTGATAGACTCAAAATCCAGGCTTGCTCAAGATCAGTGCTCAAGAATGCTAGTCGATGAACTTTGGCACGGTGAAACTTTCAAAGCATCGTGAAATACAGCCAAAGAGCTGCTGTGTGTGTTTTCGTTATTGACAGTCGCGACTTTGAAGAGACATGGAAGTGACGGCGTCGAGGGGGCCAATTCGCGATGTGCACGGGCCCTCAAAAACACGCGCGTCTTCCCGTGCTCAAAAAGTTAGAGCCATAAAGGCTGTCCACATTTCAAGGTGTTCGACACTTGAACCCCGTCTATGATCTCAAGCCAGGTACAATGCCAATCTGCATAGAATGTCGGTATCCTGTCAAGACCCTCTATACTGAATATTCCGGAGCCGATGACCGCTCCAGCGGCCACGGAGTACGACTCACTGTCTGTAAGAACTGTGGCAGGTTCTGCGACAAGTATGTAGAGCATGACTTTGTGGTATTGTTTATTGATCTAGTTTTGATCAAGCCACAAGTATGTGACATATCCAAATGAAAAGCTGCCATACTCATTGTCGCAGGTCTACAGACACTTGCTACATAATACCTTGATGCGAGAGCATGACCAATTCGATGTCAGTTTCACACCTCGGTCTCGCTATTCTTTATTAATATTCTACCAGCCCTCTATAATTCGTCTCGGCATACTCCTCCTCCTCTTCGACGTCTACCTAACCTGGGCTCGAATCGAAAAGCAAACCTCCAACTCCGCCAACTCCTCCAGTGACAGTAACTTCCTCCTCCTCGCCCAACAACCCATCGTCTTCCAATACATATTCTTCCTCCTTCTCTGCGCCCTCTCTACCCTCGCTTTCCACCTCTCGATCCGCTTCCTGACCTCCTCCCCCTTCTCACCACTTGTCCTTTTCGGCTTTATCCCCCGCTATCCTCGTCCGAATTCCGTCAGTACGGCATTACTAGTTTCGAGTTCTACGAAATTGTTTCCCATTCTGATGGTTATTTGGGAATATGATGTCCCAGCTGCGGCAAGGAGTTTGGGATGGGCGGTTGTGGCGAATAATGTGGAGGCGTTGAAGATTTTGTTGGATTGTGGGTATGGGACTGCAGCGATTTTGGCGACGGTGGGAGCTATTAGTAGGTGGATGGTTGGGAGAGGGATTCTTTGGGTGGTTGGCTTGGATGGTGTTGATACGGTGGGAGATTCTGGGGTTGCTGCTGATGGGAAGGCGCTTTGGGCTTTGGTGGAATTGGGAAGGGAATGGGGTGGTAGGTTGGGTCTGGGATAGTAAGGACATTTGAATCGAATATAATGTCGATCTGCTGCATAGGTATCTTGCAAAGGTACGGACATTGTGAGAGACTGAGTGTTGGTACTGCTGTGAATCATTACTTGTCTCCCAGCATCCCCAAGTCGTAGTTCACTCTAGGTATGCATCCATAATGTCTGTAGCAATTCCATCCTTGTGAAGCTGACCAAGTCTTCCGTTTCAATATCAAATACACGGCATCTGAAGCCTATCCGAATCCCCAACCTCAACGCCCAAAATGTACATCCATGCACCTCTCTAGTCAACTCCCGACTATCTCCTTCCTCAAGCAGGTCGTCTATTCTCGTATACAGCATGTGCTCTCAAACCGGAGGCTCGTGGCTCGATGAGTGGGTGCCATTGTGCTAGGAACGTAATCGCTATGAAGTATTAGAATATCCATTCCTCCATAGGTGAGAATTCTTAGGTAGAAGTCGTATGCCAGTATGAGATTTGCGAGAGAAGGAAAAGGATGCATACCCCACATAATATAGCAACTTGCGAAAGAGAGGATGAGAGAGCTTCGCCAGATTCTAGAACATATCAGCAAGCCATTTTAACAGCGACAGCCACAGCTCCTATGCCCAAGGCAGATTTGGGTAAGTAAGGGGAGACATACGTTTGTGTTTCGCCTTTAGGTGAGAGGAACCATCCTGCAACGGAAGCCAGTACGACTACAACCAGGCCGATGAGAATACTCCAGCTATAGACATCATGAATTAGCATTCAAACCTCCAGATACATTAATTGAAGCAAGCTCGACGAAGGGGAATCATCTAGAGTATTTGCATACCCGTTCGCCATTGTGTGAGAAGTCGTTCAGCTTGTAATGGTAGCTTGGTGATGCGGATGTTGATTTCGAGATATCGCAGGCAGTCGAGTTCCGCGAGCTTGGACCAAGTCATCACGGGATCGTCACCGATGGCAATTGCTTTTGCTGGCCGCTCCACAAGCCTCCTTCCTGCAAAGCAAACGATTTCAATTGTCTTCACTCTTCGTTCAATGTCATTTCTACTTTTTCGCATTCTAGTTCTCAAATTTTAGGCCCGCTTCTTGTCTCACTGCGCCATATATTGCCGCAATATCTCCTGCCTCTCCCTTGTGTTTCTTCACTTGCTCCAAGTGTGCATCTGCTACCTCCACATCTTTCAGCCGAGTTCCTGCAGCTTTTGCCAAAGCCATTGCATGTCTCGCATCCTTTCGAGCTAGGTCAACTGCAAATAATGGCTCCTCACGCTTGTGGTAGTCACCCGACATCATCCTCGTTGAGTACGCGGCGTATGGCCCAGGGAACATCGTCTCGATGAAGACATGTAGATTGTCGCTACCAAGACCAGACTTCTCTGCCAAAGTATGTCCTTCTGACAGAGCTTCAACCATGTTGAGAACGAAAGTGTTTCCAATGACTTTCAACAGCAGAGCTTGTCCGACCTTTTGGCCGCCGAAGTCTACATTGGCCCTTCCCATCACTCCTTTGGTGTAAGGTTTGACCTTCTCGACGCTCTCCTTTGGACCAGCAAGAACGCAGACAAGCTGGCCAGCATCTGCCATTGCCGGAGCACCAAACACAGGACATGCTACGAACTCGGCGCCAGCACCAGTCACCTTCTTCGCCAGCTCCTCTGATGTCTCGGGATGTATGGTTGAGCAATCGACAAACAGCTTTCCTTTCGTATCGCCTTTCAACGCTGCATCGATCGTTTCGGTTATAGCAGCATCATCACCGACGCAGGTAAAGATGATATCGGATTTGGAGACAGCCTCCTCGATCGAACTTGCCACTGTGGACTTTCCAGAAAGTAGGGACTTGCTGAGGTCTTCGGAGCGCATCTTGGTACGGTTGTAAATTATTAGAGGTTTATCGAGCTGGCCTTTTTCAACCAGGTTCTTGCACATGCCCTAAACGTCTTGGTTAGCTGCTCGTTCTTTGATCGTCCCTAATTTCAATTCTCAACTGACCCTGCCCATATTGCCAAGGCCAATCCATGCTAATTGAGGTGCCATCTTGTCAGTAATTCAACTCAAGACAAAGATTCAAGATCTAGTGTTCGGAAAATGGACAGCTTCAATGACGCGGATTTTAGGAATAAATTACCCAAGGACTGGTGTCAGAAGGATTTAAAAGCATTGCCGGCGAGAATTGCCGATTTTGAAGCTAGAGACTGACAATCATGGCTCCGTATGTCTCCAACGAAACTCGGACATTTGGCCCAAGGCCAATGTTCCTACCAGTTCCGATCCACAAGAAGCACATGATAGACTTCCACGTCTTGTTCTGATACTTAGCGTGAATGTGAAGTACAGCCCCTCCCGAGCGAAGCCTATCGATAAGAAAGCCCTAGCTTCCCGTGCCGAGCTCGGACGAAAAGATCAGCGAAATTCCGTCGTGCATGTGCACAGAGCAAACTTCCCCACATCACGAGCCATGTGGAGTTAAATGCCTCTGCAACCTCATGCCATATTCTTCTCATTTTCAATCATAATATACACTCAATATGCAATATGATCTTGCAAGAGACAGCCTTGAAAAAGGGCAGACAAGTGGTTGGTCATAGCGTGAGTCAGTTACTCCTTTGGCGGTGTACACAAACTGACCTGAGTAGATACAATCATGGAAGAGGCAGAGTAAAGTCTGCAGAGGCATTTTGGACAATGATGTACGTTGCTATGGGACGGAGAGAGGCCTCGCGACCCAATTGAGGGAGGAGCTTGCCAAGGAGCATGTGAAAGATCTCGCAAACCAGCAGAAAGCAAAGAAAGAAGCCAGGGCGGTTGACAAAGTATGAAGCTTAGAAACGACTATACATACATCTCTAATCCTTTGCAGGACTTTTTCATGTCGGTTTTGAACTCTTCTGCAACGAAACGAGAAGCAAGATCCTACATACAACGATTCACGCCCTCCAAAGACTCACAACCAAAGCGAAGTATTCCGGACACGAAAGCCACGCGTGGGAATGGAGTCAATCTTGGTGGACTGTATGGACCTACGGCAGTTGAGCAGAGTCCAAAGTTTGTGCAGCAGCCAGAACGTCTGGCGAAGCTCGCTGTGGAATCACAATTACATGTCGC
The DNA here is from genome assembly GCA_014904845.1 of Acephala macrosclerotiorum. Classification (NCBI taxonomy): domain Eukaryota; kingdom Fungi; phylum Ascomycota; class Leotiomycetes; order Helotiales; family Mollisiaceae; genus Acephala; species Acephala macrosclerotiorum. Next base: position 18,033 of record MU119429.1, read on the forward strand.
CCTTGTCAAACTGAGAGCACCGCAGACACTGGGTGACGAGGCACTGAATGGAATTGGACGGACACTTTCGCAGCTTGGTAGACTTGGTCTGATCAGTTTGGTGGTACTCGATTGCAATCTCGAGGCCAGTCCAATATCTACCAGGCACAATCCAGACTGGCGTGCCTTGGAGACAGAACAGGCAAGTCGACTTGTTGCTGCCATTGATGGCAGTGGAGACACAGGCGCAAGATTCGTGGACAATGTCATTGGAGTATCCGAAGGACCAGCAGCTCCAGGCTTCGCTCAGACCAAAACGCACGTCACCCTTCGAAAGCTTCTCATGACACCTTTGAGGCGGGGCATTATTCCTGTGATTCCCTCAGTCGGCTATACAGACATTAGCCAGACAGCAGTACCTGTAGATGCCTCAGATATGGTCTTGGCACTAACAAAAGAGCTTGCTGGCATTCCTTCTGCGCTATTGCCAGATGAAGATCCAACTGAAACTCGAGACCGTCTGAAAGCTCTTCGAGACGAGCTCTCGCTCGACCGACTTATTATTCTTGATCCGTTGGGTGGTGTTCCGGCTGCCGACCGACCCAATGGTTATCATGTGTTTTTGAATATGGAGCAAGAGTTTGAGCCTGCCAAGCAAGAGCTGCTCAAAGCAATGCAAGTTGACGAACAAGGAATAAATTTGGGCTCCAAGTCTGTCGAGCAAAATGTAACTGACTTGGCGTCGGGAAATCCATTCTCAAAATTCGCCGAGACTGAGTTTGGGAGCCCGAAGTCTACAGTCGACTCTATCGCTGAACCAGAGGGCAGAACCAAACCCAAAGCTGACACTTGGCACCATCTCCAGAGCCTACAACTGGTCCGATCAGTGCTTTCTATGCTTCCTCCGAGTTCTTCAGCACTTTTGACAACACCCGAAGAGGCAGCAAATTCAGGTAAAGATGCGCCTTTTCAAGCTGCTCGAGTTGGTACAAGAAGGCAACGAAATCCCTTGATTCATAACTTGCTCACAGATAAGCCCGTGTTTTCCTCTTCGTTGCCAGTAGGACGCCTGGGACAAGCACCAGTTACAGAACCTGTTTCTCCAGCGGAGAGCGTTACCCCTACGACCTTCGCAAAGCACGGCATGTCCGTCACGATATTTCCAGATCCAAGGATTGCTCCTTGGGAGCCTCCAGTGCCAGGGAAGCCTCACTTGACACTCACCAATTCCCAAATCGACCTGCCCAGGCTTGTCCACCTTATTGAGGACTCGTTTGGAAGGAAGCTCGATGTTAAGGACTATCTCAAACGTGTCAACGGCCGGATCGCAGGAGTTATTATTGCTGGTGAGTATGAAGGAGGGGCATTATTGACCTGGGAGACGCCTCCTGGAGTGAAGGATGATGGTTCTCCGGAAAGCAGAGCACGAATGGTGCCATATCTCGATAAGTTTGCAGTTTTGAAAAGAGCTCAAGGAAGCGGAGGCGTTGCGGATTTGATATTTAAGGCAATGGTTCGGGAATGCTTTCCTGATGGGTGTGTCTGGCGGAGCAGGCGAAATAATCCTGTGAACAAGTGGTATTTTGAGAGGTCGAGAGGTACTTGGAAACTTCCTAGTGAAGGCTGGACTATGTTCTGGACGACACCAGAGTTGAGCATGGATAAGCAGCTCTTTTCAGATTATGAAGGAGTTTGCAGAGGCATTGAACCTTCTTGGGCAGACAACAAGGCAGTCTTGGACTGAGGATAGAGAAAAGTTACAAGCAACCATGGCTGCCAGCTGGATCTTATCACCTGCCTCATATGGCGTCTTCAGAACAAAGTCAGCTGAGCTTTCACATCCTAAGACTTGAATATGTTTCTCGTTAGCAATCCTCATTCGATGTTGCTTCCAAGAAGCATCACCAGGAATGCTTCGTCAACAATAGAAGATCGCTATTCATCATTCCATAGCTCTAAATAAAGTAACCAATGAGATAACCAACAGTCTGCTCGACGTGTGTCGTAAGCCAATTTGAGTCTGCCTAATCCTTCGATTGTCCCTCATTATCACGTGAAAGATATCCTGACAGCCAGGATCATCGAGCTAACCGCGAATCACCTTCCTGAGCTTCGAAACGGCAATCCTACGACATAACGTTCACTTCACGAACACATCCTCCATCAAACTCGGTCGCAATAACAACTGCCAAGATGGACAAAGTATCTGCATTTGGAAAGAACTTCTCGTAAGCCTTCCCATCGAACTGGAATGCTGGATTCAACATCATTGTTATCTGTTTGCCTTGAAGCTATACGATGCTAACTATAGTTTCACAGGGCCTCATTCACACCTTTCGCAGCCCGCACACAGCAATATGTGAAGGAGCAGCTTGGACAGGCCGAGGATAAGGTCAGAATATATCTGCTGCATTGCGCCGGGGCTGGATCTTAACTGTCTGCAGACGCAACTTCCCCCTGATTACATCGAGTTGGAGAAGAGGGTCGATGCCTTGAAGCAAGTTCACCAGAAAATGCTACAGGTCACGTACGTACCCTATCAATGGAATATTATCTCAGGAATATGGACAGCTAATTGTTGCCTATTTACAGATCCCAATACTCCCACGAAGCCTACGATTACCCAGCAAACATCAAGGAGAGCTTCGGTGATCTCAGTCGCACAGTCAGCGAGAAGGTCCACCTCCTATCAACTGCCACCTCCCCTGCCGAAGCCCAAGCTGCCCTCACTGCACCACCCTCTGCCAAACCACAACCCAAGACATTCAACCATGCCATCGCTCGTGCCAGTCTGGCAAGCAGCCAGCTCCTCCAACAACAGAACTCCGGAACGGGAGAGGACCCTCTTGCTACTGCTCTGGAGAAGTATGCATTAGCCAGTGAACGTGTAGGCGAGGCCAGACTCGCACAGGACTCTCAGATCCAGAGCCGTTTCCTTGCAGGCTGGAGTACGACCCTGAATACGAACTTGATGTTCGCTACCCGTGCCAGAAAGAGCGTCGAGAACTCGAGACTGATGCTCGATGCTGCCAAGGCGAAGGCTAAGAACGGTGGATGGAAGCTGCCAGGCCAGAAGCCCGCTGATCACGATGGTGAGGAGGCGTCAGAGGAGGCTAGAGTCGAGATTGAGCAGGCTGAGGATGAGTTTGTTGGTCAGACAGAAGAGGCTGTTGGCGTCATGAAGAATGTGAGTACTATTACCTTTCGCTCAGAAGGTCAATGCTAATAAGTCAGGTTCTTGATACCCCAGAACCACTCCGCAACCTTGCCGATTTGATTGCCGCCCAACTCGAATACCACAAGAAGGCATACGAGATCCTGAGCGAGCTCGCACCAGTTGTCGATGGACTCCAGGTTGAGCAAGAGGTTCGTCGGTCTAGAGATTTCTCTGCCTAAAAGACGGTCGCTGATGAAGCATTTTTGCAGGCCAGTTACCGAAAGAGTCGTGAGGGGCAATGAATTTCGCTCTGACTGGGTTGGCAGGAGACACAAGATTCATTTTCGACAACGAGGAGCAGTGCACATCTGTTTTGAATCTTTTCACGGAGAGCTGGTAGCTTGAGGGCTGTCTCGTTTCGGATCACCTTTTTTCTTGGGCGTCGTTTTTCATGGTGTACTCGAGTCAATCGATGAGATTCCCCGTTTTCTTACCACTATACCAATATCTGGTCTTCCAATTAACAGCTGTCACCACTAATTCCGACCTCAATGATAATGGTCGATCGCACTTGGGACATTAAAGTCTCAACAGACGTCTCTGTGTAAGTACAATCCCACGTGATTATAATAAGATTAATTTTCCAGGTATACTGAGCCGGAAGCACAACGGGTCGCTCTTTCCCCTTTCGTGATGGTGCCTGCATGCATACTTCCTGCACTATGACAAGCTTCAATCGAATTTTTGACAGCCACGAATCAGGACCGTTACAATATAAAGATCATCTCCATTTTCATCATCAGGGACTTATAGCATTAAGCACAAGTAGTGCCATACCCGCTTCTCGAATCTCTACAAGCGACGCTACTCTACTCATGTTCATATTCTCTTCTCATCAACAACAATCATGCTTTGAATCCTTCCTACCTTATTCCTCTCTCACCGAAGCAAAAAATGGCTTCCGCACTACCAGCTCTCGACCTCTTCTCAGCTCCAGCAGAAGATCCTCCAAACGAAAATCCAACACCAGTCACAGGGGGAGAGAAAGATGCTGAAGCAACGCTCTCAGATCCACCCATAGCACCCGATCAATTCGATCCGAAATGGTCAACCGACAGAATCGAAATTTGGAGTTACTATGCTTATTATATTGGGAATAATGGGTTGACGCTTTTTAATTTTGCGCCGACTGCGTTTCAGAATTTGTTGTATCAGGCGGCGGGGGATGGGGATAATTTGAGGTTTGCTGGGAGGTGAGTTCTGCTTGTCGAAGGTGAAAGGATGGGGAACAGGGTGGGGACATTGGGCGATTGGTGCTGATGAGTGAGATAGGGAGAGAATGATTAACAGTATTGTGCTGCTTTCGAATGGGATTAGTTTTGCAGTGCAGATTGTGGTGTTTTTGTTTTTGGGGAGTTTTGCTGGTGAATTGATCACCAACTTGCTCGCAACCAGAGCTGACAAGAGTAGATTTCGGCACGTGGAAACCAAATATTCTAATCGGATTATCTCTTGTTGCTTGGGGCATTGGATTCGGATGGTTGGGTGTTCATGATTCTTCCAAATGGCCAGTTGCTACGGGGATGTATATTGTTGGGCGTGAGAATCAAGGCTCATTGATGAAGTTCGAGACTGACGTGATCAGTCATTGCGTATCAAACAACGTTGACTTTCTGGACGGCTGCGTATGTATCAAAATTGAGAACTCAAAGCAGAATACTGACACTAAAAGATTCCCTGGTCTGGCCCGCAATACTCCTGAACTGAGACGTAAGGCAGAAGAGTATCAAGCTGGAGAGATCACATGAGAAGAGTACGACTATGCAGATAGTCTTAAGAGATCCGAATTGTCCAACATGGCATTCTACATCCAGTCTCTTGGAGAAATCGTCATTCTAGCCGTCATTGTTGGAATCCTGTTTGGACTTCACGTCAACGCTTCGACTACCAACAACAATTGGGGCTTATCGGTGTTGATTGCGTTTGGGACTGGGGCATGGATGCTTCTGGCGATCCCATGGTTCTTGAAGGAGAAACGGCGAGCAGGTCAAGAGGTATGCCATCCTAATGTCCTAGCTGAAGCTCGTGATTGACACAACCAAGGTCCCACACAACATGAACATCATAACGGTAGGATTCTGGCAAATCTGGCACCTCAAACAATCCCTCATTTACCTCGTCGGCTACTTCCTCCTAGGAGACAGCCTCAATACAACTGTAACCGTAATCAGCACCCTCCAAAACAGCATCGTATCCTACAACTCCCTCGAGTCGACGTACCTCCTCATTGTTGGCATCGCCGCTCAGGCAGTGGGCATCTACTGTTTCTGGTACGCCCAACGCAAGTTCCGCCTCTCCACAAAAACAATGTTCAACATTGTCGCTTTCTCCATCATCCTGCTAGACTGCTGGGGAATGATCGGTATCCGGACCCAGAAATTTGGCTTTCACCATGTCTGGGAGGTCTAGCTATATCAAGTCTACTACGGTCTATTCGTCTGTCCTTGGTATTCCTATTCCCAAATCATGATCTCCGAAGTCACGCCAAGAGGAAGAGAGTTTCTGTTTTTCAGTCTATTTAGTATTATTGGGAAGACGAGCAGCTTTATCGGGCCACTGGTGAGTAGTGCGATTATTGATGCGAGTCCGAGTGGGAACAATTCGACACCCTTTTATTTCTTGGCGGGGTTGAGTGCCGCGAGCTTTTTGATGTTGCTGCTGTTTGTGGATTTGAAGAAGAGCAGGAAAGAGCAGCAGGAGTTTTTAGAAAGGGAGGAGGCGGCGAGGAGGGCATTAGTGGGGGTTGATGCGGAGGTTGTTGACTCGGGTGCGGGACCTGGAGTGGTGGATGAGGAGAAGAAGGGTTAGAAGCTTGATTCTGTTGCTAGACTTCAGGTATATGTATCAAGACTTCACAAACTCTAGTTAAACACGGCAAAATCAGACTACCAGTGTATCACAATCGCAGCGCAGATCTCCTGCCTTCTCCTTTCCCTACGACCCCACGCGTGAAGAAAACATGACGTCTGCTCCGGAATCTCATATCGCAGTTCGGAATAACCTCACTTTCGCGTCTTCGGGTCAACTTCCAACCCGCACTTTCCCCAGCCCCACCAAACGTCTATATAAATTTAAATACGAAAAAACTCGACATCGCCTCTCCTGACAAAGGTGCGGTACAGTGAACTGAAACCCTCATAGCATTGCACTCCGCTGTGAAGAGGTATTGCAGGAATCTAACAACGCATATCAGGTTGAGTAGGGTTAACCAGTCCTTAAAGGTATACCGTTCGAAGACATCTACTTGTAGACATAGGTCTTCGAGGTTACCTTTTGCCCTTTTCGTTCTTTTCTCGTTGGGTGAAGATGATGGGTTGGAGTGTTGGGTTTGTTTTGATTTTTGGGGGGCTAGGGGTTAGAGTTGACAGGCGAGGTGCTAGACAGGAGATGAAAAGGGCAGTGAGGCCTTCGAAGTTGAAGTTCTGCTACGCGTAATGCGACATCTCCTCTTTGCGCTTCTTGGTGTCTTGGAATGTTAGTGAAGATTGAGAAATCTGAAATTTCCATTGCTGTGTTAAAAATGACGCAAAGCGCAAACAACCATCCTCACTGTCTCCAAGCAGCAGTCTTAACCCTCCGATCCCAACACCTCAACGCCTCCTCTCTCGTCAGAGGCCCCTTCTCTGCTTCGGCAGGTAACCTCCAAACCGTAAATCCAAACCCACTTTGCTTCAAACTCGTCACCATCGGACCTAACGTCATCCTCACTACCTCAATCCCCTTTCCCTTCAGTTCCTCAATTGCTAGCTCAGCAAATCTAGCTAGCACTTCATCTGAAGTACTGCCTGAACTATTTACGAGTAAGATAGCTTGTTCGTTTGCGGAGCTGGTGAGGGGGATGAATGCTCGGTCAGTGTCAGAGGTGTCGGTCAGAAGGGTTATCATTTCGGAAGTAAGGGCTTCAGGAGATGGGACGGGAGAGATTTGGCGAAGGCCCGGCTCGCCGTGGCAGCCGAGACCAAGTTCGATGGTTGAGGGAGGGAGGGTTTGAATTTCTGTTATTATGTTGTTTGGTAGTGCCACCCTGCTCTCGTTTTAACACCATTGTCTTCTAAACTTTTTCGAGAAGATAGAAGGATGGTAAATACCTGTCAAAAGCAACAGCAATCGTCCCCGAATTCCCAGCAATATAATCCATCACATCCCCAACCTTCTCAAGACTCTCTTCCATATCCGCCAACGCACACACAATCTTCAATCCAACCACATGACCACTTAATCCCCGTCGTCCAACCTTCCCACCTTTCTTTCGCCCAACAGCGACATCATCTCCAATAGGTATGAAACGGATTTTATATCCTGCTGCTGTGGCGCGAGTTATGGCCAAACCGGCGTTCAAGATGTCGCCTGTGTAATTCCCGCAGACGATGAGGGTACCCGGGGAGGAACCAGGAGTAGGCTGGCAGAGCTGGATGGCGCGGAAGATTTGTGCGGCTGTGGGAGAGGCGAAGATGTTACCGGAGACCGAGCAGGACAGGAATGAGGGGCCGACGAAGCCGGAGAACATGGGCTCGCTGGGCGGGATGTTAGCCAAGGTGTGTAAATAAGTGAGGCAGGGTGGGGGATTTCGTTGTCCGAGAGATTTTGAGTGCTTGTGCAAACGTGAATGAGAAATTTTATCAACATTGAAGTTCAGACATTGAAACTACAAGAACAAGGGAAGCTCTCTCTGGCATTTCTATCTCGTCTAATCTTCTCGTCTCGAAGCTTCACGTCCTCTAATTTCTCACAGAAAGTTTCAACTTACTGTCCACCACCAGCAAACCCAATAGTCGTGACATGATCTTTCCGAAAGCTCTCAAGATCACTCCTATAAACAATCTTATGCGCCACCTCATAAGAAAGATTCGGATTGTGCTGGGTCAGCCCAATAGCAGCTTCATTAATCGCATCCGCTGGGTTATTGATGAAGTGAAAGGTCTCCTTCGATAGTTGTTTGGTTTGCGTTTCTGTCGCCATTTTTGGTGGAGTGTGGGGTTGCGGGGTAGCTCCTGACGCAAGAAAGTGAAAGTGGAAGCTTTTGAGAAGAGAAAATGAAGTTATATGATCGAAAAGGAGAAGAGGAGCGAATCTGTTGAGGGAAGGTTGGCCGAAGAGGAAATAGAAGAGAGAAAATGTTTACATACAAGGGGAGCTCGTATGGGTTCCAGTGGTGGTTCTCGAGCTCTACCCCGTATTTCTTGCCAGAATTACCCGTTTAGGAAATCCGAGCTTGCTGATCAGTGAGGGGCAAGCTCTGGACACAGCATTTTCAGAACCCCGAGCACGAGCGCAGTTAGAGATTTGTCTGTCCAGGCCTCGAGTGATTGACTCATCTCTCTTCTTTCAGATCGTTGCCGTTTTCTTTCTTACATCCACTCATCTTTGCAATCATGTCTCTCGTAGTTGAACCAACTCGTCCTTACACCCATCAACAGCTGCAGCTCGATGATCCAAAACGATGGAGTCGATTGTTTCCGTTGATGCGACCCTCAACCAAGACAGTCGAGACGTCCAGTGGTCAAACTATCGTGCTTGACCCTACTCTTTCCAAAAGCAAAGATGTCCTCATTGCAGTTATTGGAAGTGTTGGAAATTTCTCTAGCAAGATTCTGAGCGAGTCGCATCTTGCAGCCTTCACTGCTGAGCAGTTCGGGAGACCTGTGGTTTCAGCTTCGGAGATTGGAAAGATTCTGAAAGAGAATGGGTTTCCTACGGAAAATGGATTAATCGTGGTCAGATCCAGTTCGAGGCAGGATTTGAAAGTTCATGCGGAAAGCAAGGTGTTGGAGTTCGTTGTGGTTGGGGAGTTGAAGCTGGATCATATCTTGTCATTATTGCTGGCAACAAAGCCTAATGTCAAGTGAGTGCACTCCTCTTCGGTATCTAGTCAGTGCTAATGGGTTCAGAGCATCTTTCGAAAAGACGAGAGTATTGCTAGAGCACTTTGTCAAGTCTGCTGCAAGAACTAACTCAGCTTTCCACGAGAAGAAGACTGGCAATGGGCTATCTGTCATTCATGCCGTTGAAACCGCCGAGTTCAGTTCTGCCAAGAGGTCAATAGACAAGGACTTGGGCCATCTTCTAAGCTCAAGGCCACCGAGAGGAGATGACCTTGTCTATTCAGTCCATTACTCGGACGTCAATGGTCTGTCTCGCCTCGAGAACAACATCCTGGCTCACGAGGTATCCGAATACTTTGGTATGTGGACTCCAGCACCATGCAAGACATAGTTGACGATCTCCAGCCAAGAAGAACCTACCGTTATATCTCACACAATCCACAATTCTCGACTCTCACTCCCAAGCCCGAGGCTGGTCCATTTCCTTCTGCGCCATCCCATCAGAATACCTCACCCACAAACCCAAGCCCACGAACCCACTCGCCAACACAGCCAGCATAACCACTACCAGCAAACGCTCCGGAACCTCCAAAATTCAACTCACCGACTCCCAAGTCCGCAAAATCATAATCGCAGGCTGCGACCGCGTAATCAAAGAAGAGCCTGCCATCACAGAATACGACACTATAGTAGGGGATGGCGACTGCGGCTACACCCTCCGCGACGGCGCCAAACAAGTCCTCTCCTTCATCAAAGATGCAGACCTCTCTACGCTTCCCTCCACCCTCAGCAGTCTAGTCGATGACCTAGAAGTGAACATGGGCGGTACTTCCGGCGCTTTGTATTGTATCTTCCTCTCATCCCTCTCTCAAGAATTATACGAAGCTCCTACATTCGCAGATGCGTTAAAGGGGGCTTTGGATTCGTTGTTGATGTACACGAGGGCTAGATTGGGGGATAGGACGTGTCTTGATTGTTTAATTCCGTTTGTGGAGACGTTGAAGGAGAGCGGTGAGGCGAAGAGTGCGCTGGCGGCCGCGGAGAAGGGAGTCGAGTCGACAAAGAAGTTGGAGGCGAAGTTGGGAAGAAGTAGTTATTTGGATGAGAGTGCTACGAGGGGCGTTCCAGATCCGGGAGCCTATGGGTTGTCGATGTTGCTGGAAGGGATGGTTAATGCTTAGTGAAGGGGAAATGTGTGTTCTGATAGAAAATACATGGCTTTGAAAAGAAAATACTTAGTACAATATCCGATGCCTGTGTCCACTTGGATAGCTTCGAATTGCTCGGCATCAAGCTTCCACGATTGAGTGACGAACGTTTGAGATAAACTCAGTTTCAAGTTGGCAGCCGCGTTGCAGTACCCCTGCATTTTACTCCCACGCTAGCACGCGACTTGGGTAGCTTCAAAATTTCACAAAAATCGCAAATCTCGATCAAACAACTCAATTTCAATTACAGTGACATCTGAGTATATGGATTATCGTTTAAATTAAAGCCTATAGCATTTGAACTCTTCTGTAATCTTTGTGTTGTCGTGATTTAATTAATTTGACAGTTATTTATTGCAAGACCCAAATGTTCGCTTGCTGCTCCTGTCGAGTGGCTCGAGCTTTCTGATAAAATATTCGCCGCTTCTCACAACAAAATTTAGATACATCACTTGCGAAGTGATTGTCTTCTAGAATGCGTTGTTTCTTCAACTATCTCTTCTTTCTTTCTTTCTTTCTTTCTTTCTTTCTTTCTTTCTTTCATTGATCCTGAAATTCAAAACCTTAAGATGCAGATTCTTTCGCACCTTGGCGTACGGCGACTCAAGTTCGGACCCCCTGTTGTTGTGCGTGAGAGTTATTGAAGTCAATTACAACTTCATCTTTTCTTTTGTCTTGTTCTTGCAATCGTTTATCTAAACTCACCGCGTTCTCGTTCAAAGCATCTGTGTTCCATCTCTACTCTCACTTATCAAGAAGCACCTCGCATCCGTACCTGTCATGCTTCGATTCGGTGATATCGAGGCTCAGCAAGCCCCCAAAATCAGCACCATAGCTTCAAAATTCCAATATCGAAAATGGAAAAAGGAAGGATACCTAATATCCACCGACCCCTCTACGATCTCCGTCAAACAGTCAATGAAATGTTTGCTTCCAACGATATCCATTGGGCAAAACCAACGCCGGACGACGTTATGCGAGAGACATTACAAAATTCCCTCTGCTTCGGTCTATACAACACCTCCTCGATGTCTATGTCAGGGAACTCCTCTAAAGGAGCGCAGATAGAGGGTAGTGGGCCTCGTGTGCCTGGTGAGTTTATAGGTCTTGCGAGATGTGTTACGGATTACACTACTTTCGTCTACCTTACCGACGTATATATCCTTCTCGGACATCAAGGAACCGGACTCGGGAAGTGGCTAATAGGATGTGTGCAAGATATCATTGACGAGATGCCGTGTCTGAGGAGGAGCATGCTGTTTACGAGTGATTGGAAACGATCAGTGCCTTTCTATGAGAATATTTTGGACATGGAGGTGATGGCGGGGGAGCAGGGTGACGGCCCTGCTGTTAAGCAGAAGAAGGGTCCTGGATTCCCAAGGGTTCTACGGTGAAAAGGCATTGAAACTGTTGTTGAGAGAGAGTCGATTGCCGGCTTTTAAGTTCGAAGTTTGAAGACGGAGCGATCGATGCTAGAGGTCGGTAGATGCAAATGGGTAGAAAGAGTTGGAGGTTATGTCATGTATGTATTTTGTGAGCTGTGAAGGATTAATCAGAGTTCTCGATTTGAGGTTATCTTACAGCAACTCATCCTAGTATCATCGGCAACTCTCCCGCGGATATCGGCACCACATCCGCCCTCACTCATAACATCCATCCTTACCACCCCGCCATCTCCAAGCCTACAACACATTGTCTCTATTCTCATTGGATCAACCCTGTACAACTTTTCTTTTCTTAAGTTTCATGCCATTTGTTGCACGTCTACGATAGCCGCGGTTTCCGTCTATCCGTCGGAAGGCGGGGATACGCGGAAGAGTTGCCGGCTTGGCTTGATATCAGGTCTTGTATGCTTTTATGGCGGGGAGTAGGGGGGGGTCAGAAGGTAGGACTGTGACTCCCGGGTTTGAGGGGATGTTGGAACGAAGGGCCTCTGTTTCTTTTACTATTCTTTTGCAAATTTCTTGCAGTGCATGAACTGTTGGACAGAGTTTTAATCCAAGCGAAGTCAAAGACAGTGTATTGGGCAACTAGCAAGCCACTACACCAAGAAAGATCCTTCAGTGCAGTTACTGTAATACAGCCATCTCTCGTTGTTCTCTCCCTGCCCAAGTGAATTTACTCCTCAAACCCGTAATTCATCGTTTCCTTCCACCCCAGATCCGAAAACATTTTCAGTGCTTTGTGGATAATTCTCATCATGTCTATTCTGTTAGCTCCTGCCCCATATCTCTTTTCCTTTTGAGTGTGAAAGAATATACCCCAAAACCACATCCTTTAACCTTAGTAATCGCCTCATTGCCCGAAACCACCATCGACCCAGCACTTGCTTCAATTTCAAGCCTCGCATTCGCGATGGAACACAATTTGAAAAGCGTAGCAAGGAAAAGCAATGTGAAACTAGTTGACTTTGAAATTGCAGATGGTCTGATGTGTGTGCTTAGTCCAATTTCCGAAATCTTTGCTCCTTGAACTATTTTCCAATTAGAGGCAAATCCTAATGGAAATCATTTCACCCTCGACATCGAGACCAAATAACATCAGGCCCACACGATGTCTTGCCACTAATCCTAAGGTTTGGGATTGTTCTGTTGTAAGATACTCCTCATGACCACCGTTTGCACATGCAACCTCTTCTCATCCCCGTTAATCTCGAAATTACCACTGCCATCTTCCCACTTAGACAACCCGTCCAGCGCTTCCTTCAAGACGGGCGGCTGTGAAGGCACATCTTCTTTCCTGGGCTAGGACAGGTACTGATCGTTTGCCGTATAAATTTCTGAAAGTCTTGCGTCTAGCTTACCGAAGTTGAACGTGTATTCCCAGAATTGATTTTCAGCTGTTTCTTTATCAGGCTCTGGAACGGTGTTTCGACTGCGTTTACCGCCCTTCTCCATTGGACTATTTTTATTACAAGGGGGGTTTTCTTCCTTTTCTATCCTTTCGTTGATCTTCTTAGAAACATTTCCTATCCATTATAGCGCCCTCATAAACTCGTCGTCATGAATTATCATGCCCTCTGTACGGTGCTTGACTTGTTTGATGAAGTCATAATCTGCTAAGGAGACGTCTTTGATAGATTTGCCCTAGTATTTTCCAGTTTTGAATCTGAATGGATGGCCATCCTCCATGTTCTTGATCCCATCAAGAGCCGACTGACTCGTTACTTTCTGCGGTATACGAACATGAAACCATGTTCTCCCCTTGACCTCTTTTGGAACCAATTGACTCGTTCCCAAATGCAACTTCATACACTCTTCTAACTTCTTCAAATTTCAGTCGAAGGAATTGAATACTTTGACGTTGAGGTGTACCCCAGCGTCGTTACTCCTTTACGTTTTCACAGTCGTTGTAGGCGCCGATATCGTAACGGGAGACATCAGGATTAAACTCAGAATCGTCGTCTGAGTGTCGTTCCGAGCAGTGATCATCCTCGTCGATTTCATCAAAATCCTTGTATTTGCCATTTCTAAATGCTTTGCCCTTCGAGGAATTTCTTGTGGGCGACGACGTTTGTAAGGTGAGACCTTCACATCATTTTTCGCCGACGCTTCAAGAGGCATGATCTCAATCGGTGCTTGAGGGTGTACCAGTTGATCCAAAGTATTAGAAGGTTGAAGAATATTTAGTGTGGCGGTGTTGGGAAGGGAACCACACGACTCTCTTGAGCCTTTTATTCTTCTTGTCTCATCTTTCGAAGCCAGTTCCCAAGGTAATTCGATGTCTGCATAAGCTCGAAATAAATGAACTTGGAGGCCCTAGGGTCGAAATCTGTAGGCAGAGGGAAAGCCTCCCGACTGGCATTATCTCGGCTAGAATCTGCTTTCGGGACGTCTATTTTCGAACTGGATGAATCATTCGATGTTCTTTCGATTCGGGTGAACTTGATAGTATAGTGTTGAACGGCTGCAAGACACTTCGAATCAACCGAGAACATATATGCAACTGAGATGCTGCACGCACAGTGGGTTCCTTATTTTTACAGGCTGTACCCCGTCTTCGATCCTCGGATCATTTCAGTCGAACCCAGATGAAAATATAACTCATGACATCCAGGAAATCGCTATTCGGAACATCTCCTCCTCTGTTTATGCGTCTTCCTCGTACGTTCTGCTGGCAGATGTGGCAAGCGATTCGGCGAAGATTTTTCGAAATTTCGAAATTATCTCGATTCTGGCTTTTGGCTTTTTGTGCTCAAGCTTCGCGTCATATTCTTCGAGCTATCGCAATGCCCCCCACAATCCCAAGAATATGTTCCACGCCTTTTCCTGAATCGGCCACTCAATATCTCATTTATCTATCTCATAGACTTCTTTGATGGATTTCTCCTTATAGTCCCCGAAATCGAATCGAAAGGGATGATCATCCTCGATGTCCGTGGTTTCGGCAACAACCTTAGGCGTATGAAAGGTGGATGATATCGTCTCTCTCTGTACTGGGATAAGAATGCGTACATATGCGTTCCTCGCGAGCTTTTTGGTAGTGGCAGTCTTCCACATGGAATTTCCAGTATCCTTGGACTCTTTCTCCTCGGGTTTGACAATTTCGAGCTCCTCCTTTTTTGTTCGACATCGCCGGAGGCTCTAGCATGGACCCAGTTTCTATCATTGAGGTTTAGGGATGCTTGAGAATTAAGATCTCTTTATGGGTCGCTGAGAATAGGAGTTTATCAAGAATCATGGTGAAGCTGTACTGAGATGCCGATGTATTGTCGATTACTTGCGTCGCGGACTTGAATGATTGAAGCAACTGTTTGAGATATGAAGAATTCAATTAAGTATTTAAGTTGAAAGTGTGCGAAGTGACTTTGGTGAGCTATATTGGCGCAAACGTTGGTGGGGGACGGCCCGCTCCAGAGACGGGAAAGTGTCATCAATCCTCAGAACAGAGACATTCGAGGATGACTACGATATGCTCTCCATGGACGACTTCCCTGCGGTTAAGAGAAACGAGACTGCCAAGGAGCGTTGCAGAAACGACAGTGAAAATCCATCCCACGTATATTCACGCGTGTTCCCTTGTTGCTCTCGAGGTATCGCATATGCGTGCAATTAAGACCAAAATAATTGATGGCGTCGCTTCCTCCAACAATCCACGCTAGATCATCAGTCGTGAAGAAGTACGGTGGTACTAACGCGAGGTTTGGCAATTTATAGTCTGGTTTGATGGGAGTTGGCGGAGACTCGAATGTTACAATGGCCGCCTGCTACTTGCTCCCAACCCTATCTTTGTGCTTCTTGAGCGAGTTTAAGGCTTCCTTCAATCTCAGGACCCTTTCGTAAATCCTTTCCTTCTGTAAGAATCCAATATACGAATTTTATCGATCTTATAAACTTCTTGATAGTCTTTCCCACATGCTTCGGTAGTGTGAATGTGTATGGGTAATCGTCTTCGGCGTCCACAGCATAGGGAGCCTCCTCCTTCAGTCTCTCAACCTCCTCCTTATACAATTTCAACCAGTCCAGCGCGTTCCCCAACTCTTGCTTTTCCACGTACACCTTCTCCTTCCACGGGAATCCAATGTACGACCATCCGCCTTGGAGACTTCTTTGATGGTTTTGCCCAGATGTTTTCCGAAATTGAACTTATACGGATGGCCATTTGGAATTTTGATATCGGCAGCCTTCCCAGTACGTGTCCGTTTGGTGGGTGAGGTGATGATGTTTTGCCAGATCCGCGTTTCTACGGTGGGAACCTTTTCTTGGAATTAACACAAGGTGAGTATGGCTTGATGGCAAGAAATGATCTCAACTACTTGGGGTTAAAAATAGTGTAAGCGATCATTACTGAGTATCAATTCTCTGGAGATAGGTTATATCGAGGACGTGAAGATGCTCGATGTTAGTGGGAAAGTTGGGGATGGTGGGGATTTCAGAATCGATCAGACTAGACGGGGAAAAAGTCAAAGTGTATTGGGTCACTAAGGCTCAAAACTTCACAAAAAGCAAATCTTCGAAGCCCGATCCATACAAGGACAACTCATGTTGAAGTCTGTTTGTTTTTCCAGATTTTTTAATTCCTGGTAGGAGCGATGTGGAGGGTGTTGATTGGATAGACTTTTTATGATGCTTCACATGAATTTGGTTTAGCATCGTCACGAACAGCGGGATGAGGAGAAAGACGCGAAGCGCGACAAACTCCCGCGTCCTGATTAATCAAGATCTCCTCACCAATTCCCACAACCTCCTTCAACTAATTTAAAGCACTCGAACTTACAGTCGACGCATCAACCGCGGACACAAAGTACCGCATCAGTCAGTATCAACCTCTCGTGCAGGTCTACACTGCCGTGTAGACCTTCAGAAGCCGAAAATCTACGAGCACCAGATGCCGACGAACCAGGGTTGTTCCTATTCTTCCTCTTCGTGTATTTTGGGCTTTAATACTTCATTCAATTCCAATTCAATTCGCATTGCTTGCTCTCTATGTTTCTTGTCCGCTTTGAACCCTCTGATGCGCTTCGGGGTAATGGTACATCAGGGTCAATACTAGGGAGATACTTGAGACTTGAGAGAGATCGAGCACAAACATGAGGGACATTATTGCTCGAGCCTTTCTTTCTCTTCGCAGCACAAGGTCTATTACTACAACATGTCTGTATAGTTCGCGTTCATCCATTTTTGCAAGTGTATCACTTGTTAGTCAGCTCATCAAATCGACATTTTGTTTATGGAATACAGTTTCCAACGCCAAACACTGCAAAATTTATGTGCGAACAAGAATTGGCATCGGATCGACCCAAATTCCAGTGCCCAGCCACTGATATCAGATAATGTTCCATCATTGGGACAGCAGCACGTGTCCGAGTAAGCAGAGAGCTCTGGATTAATAGTCTACCAAAGCCAAGTGATAAGCAAGTACTTGGTAATTTTTGGAAATTTTTGGCCCGTAGAAAGAGATGCAAACTCTCGCTTCTGATATCCACATTGGTTTTGTGGTTGATAAAAACGTTCTCATCTGCACGCATGGGCTTCCAAAGTCTCCTCAATTATGGAGACCTGGGCCGCTGGGCAAAGAATAATTGTTCTCGAAGTCTCGCACACACATAAACATATACCAATCATTTACTTAGTTCAATGAGTACATCTTCAGCAGTGCCCATATGATTCTTCGTTGTGGCTTTTTGTTGTCCCGCTTCCAAAGCTACGAGTGTATCCTATTTCCCAGGTTGCTTGACATAAAGAGTGCTTGTTGGCTTCTCTGCGCTTATTCCTAGGACATCTTGAACCTCTTCTTTCGTTTTCAAATCAACTTTCAACATGGATATGGGAACATCGACCATGGCGATGGACATGAGTAGCAGAGCCACAACCACCGCAGCCACGGCTTCCAGCACCATGACGATGAGCATGGGTGGCTCTTCGTCCTGCAAGATATCTGTACGTATCCAAGGTCTCAGATCAAGCTCAAGAGCTAACAATGACCTCAGATGCTTTAGAATTTGTACATTGCCGATTCATGTACGAAACATTTTCTATTCCCCATCCGAACATTTGGCTGAACCGTCTATAGGTTTCATCGCTCGATCATGGCACATTACCTTCTACGGCATGTTCGCGGGCTCTTGCATCGGCGTCATCCTCCTCGAAATGGCTCTCGAATTTCTTAAACGCGCATCACGAGAATACGATCCCGCCATCCTCTTGAAAGCTCAGCAATAAAGGCAAACCGTCTCCGTTGCTGCCTCCCCATCAAAGCCTCCCAGCAGCAATGAGCCTCCTAGGGCACTAGCTCCAGCAAAGTTCCGACCTAGCATTTTTCAACAGGTTATCAGAGCTACGTTCCATATGGCTCAGTTCGCTGTCGCGTACTTTGCTATGTTGTTGACTATGTATTACAATGGGTATATCATCATCTGCATCATTATTAGTGCGTAGTTGGGAGGTTTTGTGTTCAGTTGGGAAGCTCTTAACTTGGGTAAATCTGCATGTCCTACTTCGTGCGGTAGTGGCTAAGACTTTCTAGGTCCGAGAGGCAAGAAGAGGTCACGTATTGCTGTGGGTAGAGTGAGGCATGCTCTCTATTCTAGTTGCCTACTCTGATTCAAAGGAGTGGGCGCCTGGGAATTTAGAGTTACTAACGAGCCTGGGATCATAAGTCTGTGCTTTTCAGGCTGTTTTTAGGCTACTTTTTCGCGAAGAACTTCAAAATCCACTCCGTTACTTAAAAAGTATAAAATAACTACAAATTAAAATCTTTTAAGATTATAGTTTATTATTTAACAAAAGCTAAAGTATCTTTTTACAAATTAATTAAATATGTTTATATTTTGATTCAAAAGTCGATATTCGGTTTTGGCGTTTATTTGTTAGCGAGAAGCCTTGAAAAGCCCTGAAAAGCACCGACTTATGATCCCAGGCTCGCAAGTCCTTTTGCGGGTTCGGACATTTTCATGTGACAAAGTCAAGGTTTGTCAACCCATGATGTAGAACGCAATGATAGAGTTATTTCTATTTGTACGTAAACCAGCCAATGCAGCCTTCAATACTATTGTCGCGCAAAGTAATCTCCGAAGAGCAGACATTCGCATGAACTCCCACTACCATTCGCATTGTCCGAGCTACCAACCAGGTTTAATTCCGTCAGCAGACATCATCTTCTGTTTTTTCGGCGGCGATCCCATCCTGTGGTGTCTTGCTTGTGTACTGCTATCCTCAATAACTGGATCCCCAACCTGAATTGGATCATCGGCCCTCTGTCTTCTTGATGGAGATCCCATTCTATGGCGCGTTGCTGTTGCCTCTGCATAAGTCTGGTACTTCTTTTGGGGAGCGGGAGCTTTTACAGGCATCCGCATGGACTTGGGTATAGTAGGCACTGCAATAGGCACGGGATTCCCAGAAAGTCCCAGAATTGTTGCTCGTGCAGTGCTAGTCGTATTGTTGGTCTGGGATCTCAGGACTTTTACAGGCTTTCGCATGGCCTTCGGTTCAGTGGGCACCGAAATCGGAAAAGAGCCAGAAGGCATCGGACATACAGAATTACTCGTTGTAGATGTTGCTTGTGCAGTGCCAGTTAGGGAATTCGGAGCAATCACAAATGTTCGCGTGGCCTTAGGTTCAGTGGGTACAGAGTTCGGAAATGACCCTGATGATGCTGGACATCCAGAATTACTCGAAAACGTTGCTTGCAGAGTGCCCGATCTTCTCCGTAATGAAGCTCTTTTTGCCATGCCAGTCTGGTTGTTGTTGTTCTTAATGTCTGCGGCAACCACGGAGTTTTGCCTGGCCTTTGATGCAGCGAGCTTTGGATTATAGATCCAAGAAGATGAAAGGTTTCTAGAAGGCCCAGGAGACTTTAGATGTCCAGAAGTCCAAAGGACTCCATTATTCCTGGGACTGGAAAATGCAAGAGAGAAAAGACTGCGACCTGAATGTCTCGAGGACTCAGAGGACATTTGCTGCCTGAACCCCCTAAAGGCTGGAAACCCGCTAAAAGCATCAGAAGTTCGAGCCGTGGCGAAAGTCCCAACAACGGTGGTACTTTTTGAAGGTGAAAGAGGAAGTAGAGCGCGATCTGAAACGGACGTCGATACTCCATCTTTCTTTGCCTCAACCCCCAATACCTCGCCTATGTATTCCGAACACCTCTCCAGATGTCCTTCTCGCTTTGGGTGATCCAGTCCATGCACATAATCTCCTTTGTTCCAAAGATACTTCGGAATCCACCAACAGAAAAGATCGCCATATCGAGTCTTCCGTGTGTTAGATCGTAGGAGCACGTACTCTTCTTGTCCACCAGGAAACAAATATCGGTCGAAGGGAGGATGTGCTGGGTTACAATCATCGTAAAGGACCTCCTTTGCGTCGAGGATTCTGTGATCTACCTGGTCGTTAAGGGCTTGGATTTCGTCGCCGGGTCGGAGCCGTGGTTTACTCTTATGGGAGCCCTCGTTGGCGCGGCGTGGGCGTGTTCTGTCCATTTTACTGTGTGCTCCCTGTTCTGAGTAATTTTCACGTCTTTCTACGATGAGAGACGGAATGAAGTAGGAAACAAATCGGGATTCGTGGGAAGCTGGAGTCTCTTAAGTATGCGAGTATTCTATACCATAAAACGAATGGTTCAGTTTCGGTGCGAATGGCACGATACCTGCATTCGTTCCCGAATAATTGACAGAATCGATGGGTTTGGTGGTGGTCAAGAAGAAGTTGGTCGTGAAAGGCGTAAGACGGAAAGTGTGGTCTTTAGACATCAGCAGCTGCGTTCTTTCCAAAAATCAACAGTGATGAGAGAACGAACTTTGCAGAACGAGACAACGAGGAAACGACCACCCAGCATATTCAGACCTTCGGCTACATTACAAAAAAGTACAAACGGGTCAGATAGAGAACAGACTGAGGGGAGCGATTCGTGAAATGTACCCGCAAATCCTCTCCCAAAAGATCGCCAATCAAAAGTCGGCTCGTGGATGTCCCCAGACGAGGCCTAGCTCAACCCTTAGGGGCTCGCTAAAAGCGGGAGGAGCCGAGAAGCGGGGCAAGCTAAATTCGCTCCCGGAAAAATAATTTCTACAGAAACTTCAAGCTCTCGACAACAGCCCCGCCGGTCACGTCACAACCACCCACAATGTTCGCCGTTCCCGGATGGTCCGTCAATAGCAGTTTGCTTAAGACGCAGACTGCTGAAGCTGCCCCTAAGAAGGCGAAAAAGGGAGGTGATCGCGAAGAGAAGATTCATGATGAATCAAAGCCGAGCAAGAAAAGGAAGCGGAGTAAGGAGAAGAAAGTGGATGTGAACTCGAGCAATCTAGCAGACATGTGGGAGCATGTTATCGAAGGCAAAGATAAAATTGGAGAAAGTAAAGAACGAGGAGAGAAGAGGCAGAAGATTGCGAAAGAGGATTCCGAATCTGCAAACCCAGAAATTGCGAACGACGACGAGAACGTCGCTGAAGCCGAGAAGCCTGTCCAGCAGAAGGGAAAGAAAGAGAAGACCAAGAAAGACAAGAAGCGTGAGAAGAAGGCGAAGCTATTAGAGGCTCAGAATACTTCTACTGCTGCCGCAAAAGACGAGCAATCAGCATCAACCAAAGCTCCCCCTCCTCCAAAACAAGCATCGACACTCACCCCCCTTCAAGCCAGCATGCGCGCAAAGCTCATCTCAGCCCGCTTCCGCCACCTCAACCAACAACTCTACACCACCCCCTCCGCCGACTCCCTCTCCCTGTTCCAATCCAATCCAGAAATGTTCACTGAATACCACGAAGGCTTCAGAAAACAGGTCGAAGTCTGGCCCGAGAACCCCGTCGACGGATACATTTCCGACATCATCTCACGAGGAAAGATACGCGGACCCTCACACAAACACCAGAAGCAAAAGAAGAGTCAAGACACACCTGCAGATGATGCCCAAAGTACGAATTTGATACCACTACCCCGAACAGAAGGAACCGCAACAATAGCAGACCTAGGCTGTGGTGACGCCGCTCTTTCCGCCGCGTTACAACGACACACCAAAAAGTTATACTTAAAAATCCACTCCTTCGACCTCCAATCCCCCTCCCCTCTCGTCACCCGCGCCGACATAGCAAAACTCCCCCTCGCAGACGGAAGCGTCGACATCGCCATCTTCTGCCTCGCCCTAATGGGCACCAACTGGATAGATTTCATCGAAGAAGCCTTCCGAATCCTCCGCTGGAAAGGCGAGCTTTGGATCGCTGAGACAAAGAGCAGATTTGGACGTGTAGCCGGTGCCGGTAAGAGAAACGTCGTTTCCCACAGCGTTGGAAACCGTAAAAAGACCCCCCTCGGAAAAGAAGGCCTAAAAATGCAAAAACGCCACGAAGAAGAAACAAACGACTCCATAGCAGCCGTAGAAGTAGACGGTGTCGAAGACCGAAGCGGTGAAACAGACGTATCAGCATTCGTCGAAGTCCTCCGAAAAAGAGGATTCGTGTTGAGAGGAGAAGGGAAAGAGGGGGATAATGGAAGTAAAGCTGTGGATTTGAAGAATAAGATGTTTGTAAAGATGTGGTTTGTTAAGGGTGCTACACCGATTAAGGGGAAGGGCGTTCCGGTTCCGAAGGGGGGTGAGGAGTTTGGCCAGGGGAAGGGGGAGACGTGGAAGAAGAAGCCGAAGGGGAAGTTTATTGATGAAGAGGAGGAGAAGCATGTGAGTAGTGAAGCGGGGGTGCTGAAGCCTTGTGTTTATAAGTTGAGATGAGTGTCATCTCTGTTTGCAACGTGGAGATGGATGAAAATATTTCACAAGCGAGGGGTGACATAGACTAGAAGACTGGAGGAAATCGAGATTTCCCCTGCTGTCACAAGCTATGAACCAACATTCCGTCCCTATCAAATACCAAAGTAGGGTCACGACATAGTACACAGCAAGTATATAGAGGAATCGATGTTTCCATTGCTATTATGAGCCGTCAATCGAAATGTATGCAAATCCTCGCCTACCAGTGTAGGCAGTGTCATATCAACGCCAACCATCCAGCCCATAGATGCTATGCTCAGCCTTGCTTGTCCGTCATATGCTACCACCAATACGCCATCCAAATACCATGCTGTCGCTTTAACTTTGGAACAATAGTCCCGCGGCATATTCAACATTTCCACCACAGGCAGCTAGCGCATTGACCGCTTCAGCTCTTGAAAATCCCAATGCGACCAACTGATCTATCGACTCCTGAGGAAATTGTGGTTCGGTAACTTGCGGTGGTGCAGCAGCAGCGGCAGGTGGAGCTGGAGTAGCTGCTGGAGTAGGACCGCTTGAAGATGGACCAGAAACAACTCCAGATCGTCCTCCAATCGTAGTTCCACCTGGACCGGCGACCTTAGGCTCCTCTGCTCTCTCCTCCTCCATACCCTTCGGAATGTCTGCCTCTCCCAAAAATGATACCTCAACACCTTGAATGATGAGTTTATCCTTCGAGAGATCTATGCAAGCTTGATGACGCTTCAGCATATCCAGTCCAAGCAGTAAATCGACATCCTTGCCCTCCATGACCGTAAAACTACAAGGAAGGAATAGGCTGCCGATCTTGATTTGCGCAGAATGCACTCGTCCCAAAATGGCAGCTGTTCCAACACCTCGCGCGATACCCGCAAAACGCTTGTCCACAAGTCTCATAATACCACAAGCTTCAGCACAAGATGGCGACATAATCGTAGCTTGGGCACCGGAATCGACGAAAGCTTTAACCTTGTGTCCGTTGACTTCCACATCGATGTAGAGCATATGAACTCGACCGAAGACTAGAATTGCGTTAGGACGACCATCCAGCAATTTGCTTAACCCAACTTACCTTCAGGGTTATGCTCGATGGCATTTTGTAAGTTCTCTTGGACTCTCTCCTCTCTAATCATCTCCTCGATTCTCCTCTGAGCATCAGCATCAAATGGATCCGCGTTCAAGTCTGCGATTGCCTGTTGCCGCGCCGCATGCTCATTCCGCTCTTGCTCTGCCATCTGCCTGTAAACTTGTGCGAATCTCTCTGGGCTATCAATCGCGGCACCTAGTTCTGGTCTCTGGCTTACAACCTGCTGTCTCATTTGCGGGTTTCCAAGGAGCTGTAACCTAATCGTCTCAGGATCTGTCTCCTGTCCAGCTCGTGGCTGTTGTTGGCGCGCAGGCTGAGGTCGTCGTTGAGCTGCTGCCGCACCTGTGCTTCCTCTCATGTCTCGAACATGCAGCGCTAGCATCTCGCCATCTCCAATCTGGAGTTGTTCCATAGTCTTGGTATCATCGTTCAGCAGCTGGCCGTTATGGTAGAGATGTTGAGACGTGGTAGGGATTCTGGCTTCGGCTTGGACGGACTCCTTCAGTGTGCTAACTGTGGTATCGGGAGGAATTTCGAGAGAGAGGAGGTCGGAATCCGCGTCCGTGGGCGCGGTGATGTTGAGGGTGATGCGCCTTTTCCGAAAGTTTAGCCATTTCAGCTTCCGCATGATGGGGGGGGGCTTGTACAAACATCTTGAAGGAGGGAGGCCAAGCGCTTAAGAGAAACGGGAGGGTAGTAGTAAGGTTGGTTGAGTTTCAGGTCGGCAGAAGTCCAAGAGTCCGACAGAGTTTGTAGTTGCTGGGGAAGTTATGCAGAACGTGACATAATCTTAGAAAGAAGGTGAGGTCGCAGGGATGGAACTGGGGTGAAGGTGGGAGTATAAGATAGTTTAGGTCGAAGATGGAGAACGATGAAATACAGCTGTGTCGTTTCAGTCGAGATGACGAGGCTACGGCAGGCGGGCGCTGCCTTCCACCTCCACCTCCACCTCCACTCCGCCTCAAAAGCTGGAGCTGGAGCTTTGCGAGAGGCTAGGCAAACCAGTTCGCATCACCAATCATAGGGTTTGCCGTATCTCTCATAATCACAAGGAAACATGCACAGTAGAAGCAAATGGAACGAAAGAGATGGGAGAAACATTTCAAGCTGGCCTGGCCAGGCCAGGACAGGACCACGAGAGCTCCATGATTTGCTGGGTATTGTCGGAAGCTGACTGAGGGGACGGGAGCGGCGAAGGAGAAAAGAAATTCTCCTCTCAAACCATCATAAGACAGGCATTATTGCATCGATCCGGACAGACGTGCATCTCGGTGCATCCCGGTGCATCACGGTGCATCACCGGCTCAGACATCGTGTGGGGGAGGAGAAGTGCAACCTCTGAGCAGGGAGGGAGGGACATAAAGTGGCCCCCATTATCCTCAAAAATGCACCTGAGGCTGTGTTGGTGAGAGGGAGAGGGAGAGGGAGAGGGAGAGTGAGAGTAAGAGGAGAGAGAGGGAGAGAGCGAGTGTTGTGGCTGGTGAGGGGTTCAGTTGTGGCGTCAACAACCAACAGCCAAACAGCCAACAGCCAACCCAGCCCAGCCCAGCCTGATGCTTAAGCTTGGTGATATTTCTACTTACTTTCGTTCCAGTTTCTGGTTCTCTCCCAAACATACCTCCACAACAGTCGCTCCAGTCCTGAAAGATCGGATCGGATCTCGACTTCAATTACACACTCCCGCGAGACTGATGACTCGGATATCAACCATCGCCACGAACCACACCTTCCGCTCTCATCGCCATGCCTCGTGACCTCAACGCGAAGGACGACACTGCAGATCCGATCACCTTGACGGAAAGTCCAAATTCAGTCATGACTGAACGCTCACCATCCCCAACCTCGTCCGAGCAATCTTCTCCGACTGCAGAGCGTCAGAGGCAGTTCGTTATCGTTCCAGAGGCACAACAGGCCAAGGCAACCAACCTCCATCCCTACACACGCCCACTTACCATCTCGGACCTCGATGCTTGCGTGGCTCTCGAGAATGCAGCATTCACAAATCCGAATGATCGAGCTACTCCAGCGAAGGTTTGTCTTCATCGAAATCCCATATTTCAGTGTCCACGTGCCACGCTTCCCCTTCTGGCAATCTGCATATTTAAGATCTTGTTTTAGAATACTCTTTTCTTTAGTACGGGTCAGAGAAATAATGACACTTTGCTGACACGTACTTAGTTTCGTTATAGACTGAGCAAATGCGGTGAGCTCTGCTTGGGGATATTCTGCACCGTTGTGCCAAATTCCGGTTTCCAAGCAGAGACACTCGCAGCAGGCAGGCCAGTAGAGACAAACCGGAAGAATGGAGCAATTTCTGTCCTGCTAGGACACGTAATTGCTGCTAAGACAAACGACAAAACAGCAACAGATGACTCAATGAGTGTTCCTGAGAACTGGGATTCTCCACATCCAGTTCCTACCAAACGTGGCCATCAGGAAGCCGGGCGAACTATTGTTCTTCACTCGGTTGCTATCTTGCCCGGTCTTCAGCGAAGAGGGCTTGGAAGGGTTCTGCTGATGGCGTATATTCAGAATATGAATGGAGCTGGGATTGCAGATAGATTGGCGTTAATTGCTCATGATGTGAGTGTGCCAGCGAACTCCCCATTGACCTCGCTAACGAAGACAGCACATGGTTGCTTGGTATGAGAAGCTGGGCTTCACCAACCTGGGCAAAAGTGCTGCTCAATTTGGAGGCGGAGGGTGGTATGATATGACCTTGGAGCTGAAGCAATTGCAACCGAGAGCAACGTATGGGTAATCAGTGCTCATAGTCTGAGCTGGTTTTCCGAGATACCCAAAGCTTGCTCCGCAGCGCCGCTCAATAAGATAATGTGTATTCATGGATCATGAAGGGACTAGATGTCGGAGCACAGGACGTCACAGACTTAGAATGGGTATCATTGTCTATTCTCTTGCCGCATCCTTGCCTAGTCGCTTGCCGCATACTTGACCCTATACTCATCCATCCGCTTTATATCCTCATCTGCAATCTTTCCCTTCAGTCCCCCGATAATGTCGTTCAATGTCAAAATTGAGAAGACTGGGATACCGTACTCCTTCCTAATCTCTTCAATAGCACTCGGCATAGGCGTCTTAGGGTCGTCTCCGTTCGGGGCAGGCAACTTTTCTATCCTGTCTAAAGTAACTAGAATACCAACAATAATTCCTCCTTCCTGTCGAATTTTGCCAATAGCTTCCCTCTTCGCCGTTCCAGCCGTTACAACATCATCCACAATCAGAACCCTCTTCCCTCCAACGGCGCACCCACAATATTTCCACCCTCGCCATGATCCTTCGCCTCTTCCCTATCAAAGCTATAGCACACGCTTCTATATTTCTCCGGCTCCAGACCCGCCAACTTACCAACCGTAGAAGTAGCAAGAGGCACGCCTTTGTATGCAGGTGAACAGGATGTCGAATTCGACAGGTGAGGAGGACTCGTTGACTTCGATGATTGTCTTTGCGTAGGCGGTAGAGGTGGCTCAGAGGAGACCTGCGCGGTAAAAATCGCCGGCGTTGAAGAAGTAGGGGGAGATGCGTTTGGATTTCAGCTCGAAGCTGCCGAATTTGAGGACCCCGCCATTGATAGCTGCTTCAAGGAACCCAATTTTGTAGGGTGAGAGAGTGGTGGAAGACATTGTGGAAGCAATTCTGATTTATCCCAAGCGACCGAAGTAAAGAGGAACAATTGGAATTGCTCAACGAGACTTGAGACTTTGAAAGTGAAGAATTACCTCTCCAAGATGGTTCACAAAAACTTTCTCTCCCGCATGCCCCTCGTCGGGCCTCGCTTAGCTTATCGATTGCGTTAGCGCCAACCTCCACAGAATTTCGCAGGCTAAGAAAAAAATATCGATAGCAACGAATTTCAAGGTTCACCGTCAATCTTCACTCCTTCTCGAACAACAGGTTGCCCACCATGAAGACCACTTGGAAGGATATTCAGCCTGTTCCGACGTCTCAGGAATTCCTCGACATTGTTTTGAGCAGGACACAGCGCCGACTACCCACGCAAATTCGATCTGGATTTCAGATAAGCAGAATTAGAAGTATGGGCGCAAAATTCTCAGAAAGGGACAAATGTCTAATAAATCACAGATTTCTACACCAGAAAGGTCAAATTTACACAAGAGACGTTCACCGAGAAGCTTTCTCTCATCCTCGATGGCTTCCCTCGACTCCAAGACATCCACCCGTTTCACAAAGACCTCCTCAATACCCTTTACGATGCCGACCATTTCCGCATAGCACTCGGTCAGCTCTCAACTGCGAAGCACTTAATCGAGATTGTCTCTCGTGATTATGTCCGACTTCTCAAATATGCACAATCACTGTTCCAGTGCAAACAACTCAAGCGCGCGGCCTTGGGTCGAATGGCGACAATTTGCAGAAGATTGAAGGACCCCCTTCTCTATCTCGACCAAGTGCGCCAGCATCTCGGTCGTCTACCCTCCATTGACCCCAATACCCGAACTCTCCTCATCTGCGGATACCCCAATGTCGGAAAATCCAGCTTCTTGAAAAGTGTTACAAGAGCAGATGTCGATGTCCAACCCTATGCCTTCACAACCAAGAGTTTATTTGTTGGCCATTTCGATTACAAGTACCTTCGATTCCAAGCCATCGACACACCCGGTATATTGGACCATCCTCTCGAAGAAATGAACACCATCGAAATGCAATCCATCACCGCCATCGCCCATCTCCGTTCCGCTATCCTCTATTTCATGGATCTCTCCGAGCAGTGCGGCT
This sequence comes from Acephala macrosclerotiorum, assembly GCA_014904845.1. Classification (NCBI taxonomy): domain Eukaryota; kingdom Fungi; phylum Ascomycota; class Leotiomycetes; order Helotiales; family Mollisiaceae; genus Acephala; species Acephala macrosclerotiorum. Next base: position 46,281 of record MU119429.1, read on the forward strand.
ACACAGTTCAAGCACAAATCCAACTCTTCCAGAGCATTAAGCCCCTCTTCGCTAACAAGCTCGTCTTCATCGTCATCAACAAAATCGACGTTACCCGACCCGAAGATTTAGATGAAAAGACACAAGCCCTACTCCAGAGCTTGCTGAAGTCCGGAGATGTCGAGATGCTGCAGCTCTCCTGCACAACCAGCGAGGGTGTCCAAGAAGTCAAGAACGCAGCTTGCGAGCGTTTAATTGCTGATCGCGTAGCCCAAAAGCTAAAGGCAGGAACAAGCAGCAGCGGTGCAGTCGGCGGTCGTCTCGGCGATGTCCTTACTAGAATCCACGTTGCGCGACCAATGGATGGCATCGTCCGCGAAGCCTTCATCCCAGAAGCCGTCAAGACTCTCAAGAAATACGACAAGAACGACCCCGAGCGCCGAAAGCTAGCTCGAGATATCGAGGAAGAGGAAGGTGGAGCTGGGGTCTACAACGTTGATCTCAAGGACAAATATCTCCTCGAGAACGACGAGTGGAAGCACGACAAGATCCCCGAAGTATTCGATGGCAAGAACGTCTACGATTTCATCGATCCAGACATCGAAGCCAAGCTCGCTGCCTTGGAAGAAGAAGAAGAGAAGCTAGAAGCAGAAGGCTACTACGACTCCGACGAAGACCTCGAAGATGCTGAAGACGCCGATATTCGAATGAAAGCCGAGCTCATCCGAGAAAAGCGCCAACTAATCCGCAACGAAGCCAAGATGAAGAAATCTCTCAAGAATCGAGCCGTTATTCCCAGAACCGCTACCAGAAAGAAGCTCACAGACATGGAAGATGCGCTCGATATCCTTGGTCACGACACAACCAACATTTCTGCACGAGCAAGGTCGCAATCTAGAGGTCGCACTCCATTGAGATCAAGGACCGGGACTGAAGATGTGATGGATATCGATGACCCAGCCTACGAAGCGAAGATGCGTGCCAAGAGCCGAGCAAGAAGTCAAAGCAACAGACGCGATGACGGAGTCACCAACGAAGTCGCCAGAACCAAAGCCGAGCGAGCCCAGAAGTTATCTCAGAGAAAGATGAACAGGATGGCTAGACAAGGTGAAGCTGATCGTCACGTTGCAGCAGCAATGCCGAAGCACTTGGTAAGTATTTTACTTTTTCTTACCCCTATTTTACACGAGGCTGACTGTGTTTCTAGTTCTCTGGCAAGCGAGGCATGGGGAAGACGCAAAGTCGTTAAATTAAGCCGTTTCCTAAATTTTCTTCACGACCTGGATGCATGTTCATTGATGGCGTTTGGTGTATGGACGAGAAAGGGGCCTAAAATACTCAGATCGTTTCTAGCATGAATGGCGTGGTGGTCTCTTTCTAGGCACTAAATATGCTTCCGCATTCCATGTACCTCTAAGTGCGCATATAAATTCAATGAAGCATTACGTCACGGCCTTCTACGTTCAATCTCAAGTTTGTCTAGTTCATCCCCATTCGCGATGCAACGGAGAAACTTGGAGACGGTGGGAATGATGGGATGGGGTGCCTCTAGATGGGGTACAAAACGCTGATTTCATCTCGAAGTTGCCATCACTGCACTTTTTTGTTAGTCTGTAGTTGTGCAATAAAACGTTGCTGCTGCCGGCCCGACGTCATTAATGTCGATTCTCCTAGGTGGTATTATAAGAGCCCGAGTGAAAGCTAAGATGCAGCGTCTCCTTACGTCTGGATGACCATAACGAGCCTTGAACTCGCCATTTATTGAACTGAAGGCTCTCCAAATCATAAGCAAAATCAAGTGTGGAGAACCCTTCAGCTAAAGGGAAGATCTGAGAGCATCTCCTTATCAAGTTGAGACATTTGCATCATTGTATGTCGGCCAAAGTGGGATCTCAAGTCAAATCTATAAATTAGCATCCATGCCAAACCCAATTCTTCTCTCCATCTTATTTCAAGTATTCCCCTCGCATTCCTGCGAACCACTCGTCGGCTCAAGACACCACGGATGAGTCAAGCCCAAGCTGCATTCAAGCATGAACTCAACACCCTAAAGGTGGCGTCACCGAACCTCTCCCATCTCCTCCATCGACAGAATCGGCATCCCAGTGGGGCCAAACATCATCAGCAGACATCAGCAGATGTGAAAACACTGCACTGTTGTCCATTCCCACACCTTGGGGTGCACAACAGCGGGGAAGCAAGCCCTGTCATCCGCCGAGTTGTACAAGGCTAAGATTACAAGCGGGCCAGCTGTAGCACGACAGCACGCGGTAATATGCCTCCACGTATATTGGTCGTTCCCTCTCCCGAGACAGTTCGTCCCACCAAACTTGCAAACCCCTCCCGTAGCGTGAAGCCACAGCAGTTTTCCTCGGGTCGTCGCGACCCGGCGGTAGGCGGCGGGCAAGAAACGTTTTAGTTCTTGGTACTGGTACTTCCACCGTCGACGGATGTTTTCCTAGTTGTAAAGACTACTGCCTCATGGAAGAATTCTACCTTCCAGAATTGTCTAGCTGTTGACTCGAATCGAGACTTTCTCCTAGTGTCGAGGTCCAAGCAAGGCAATGCAGCCGATCTAGCGCGAAGCATAACAACGTGCAGGTATGGTTCTGTCCAACGCAGGACGCGGCCAAACATCGGCCGGCTAAGGAGATCTGGCGCCACCCTCCAGTGCCACATGCCTTTCGTTTTTATATGATGTTTGTGCCATCGTACCTCAAATATCCTGCAATACATATAAGTAGCTAATTGTATGCATGCATCAGGTGACCTTGAGAGCCAGTTACCACAACTTTGGGATTGCCGACACCGCCCACGAAGTGTTCCCAAGCTAATAGATAGTAATTAGAAGTGGCAAGGCCGGTTATGAAGGCACTTATGACATTAGACTTTTCCCCAGAACCGTTGTTCCAATCATTTCTTGGCCGCCTGCAGCCCAACACCAGGAGACTAGCAAGCAACTATAACTTGACAACGAGGACGATTCCACAGTGTCCTTGATTGATTGGAACAAGATGGCACAAGCATATTTCTCAAATCATTCAAATGGCCGTGGTCACCAGCAGTCCGTAAGTAACAAACGGACGAATCTTCAACGTTAAGATCCCCTAAGTTCTCGACGGAAGAGGGGAGCTAACCACGTATGGCGTTGACGTTTTGTGTGAAGGCTCAGCACCCTGACCCACTCATTTGGAGAAGTGCTGCCAGTGGTTGACGGCCCTTGTAGAATAGTTATCTTGTGGATGGCTTAGAATCACTCTCAATATCGAGGACTTGTTACTGGTCTTGAATACCACACTGCACAGCGCCAGCCCTCCAGTCTCGCGAGTTGGAGCAACATGTTTGACTTACGATCCTGCTGTTCGCTCAATTTGGAATGCCTTCAACAACTGACTAGTCGCTGTTGCAAATCTCTCGTCCTGTTCGAGGTGTGAATGGCTCGCGAAGAACCAGACAGAACGCGCTCAGCACCGCAGGCAGTTACGTGGAAGGTATGGTGCAATCTCTATGCGGTCCAAAAGCACACAAGAGCCTAGTCCCGAGTTCCCAGAGTGGGTGCAATGGTAACGCTCTTTAACCATTCTGCGCTCGACCAACAATCGAGTCATAGGGGTCGAGTCTGCTCTGCTCTGCTCTGCTGTTTTTTCATCTTCGCTCACCAATACCAGATCAATAGAAACAGCCTGCAACTCCACAGAGAAGGTCCATCAACGAATTATGGCAGAGTAGGAAGGCCCACGCATATCAAACAAATCGCTCGCTAACTGATCACAGTCTTCCAGAAGACAACACGGTAGGCAAACATCCTCATCAACGATACTCCCACACTAAGATCTGAAGATCTCTATAGAGTTCACTTGGGCACTCGAGTCGCTAGTATATTCCTGAATTGAGAATCGGCAGACAAGTGGTTGTCGAGTTTGATTTCAAGTCAGAGGAAAGCGAGTCCCTGCGCCTTGAACCTCTCTCCACATACGCAGAAACCATGCAAACACCATGCACATTCAAAAGCACTTTACTCTTCAAAGAGGTCTCAGATTGACGGAAGCTGCCTAGGTTGCACTCGACAACTCGTTTTTAGCAACAGAGACTATCCACCACCGCGAGTACCAAAGTTATGCTATCAACAACCTGGCCTATCTTGCCCCCACAGATGAGGTGAGTGAACAGCAGGTTAACCCCGCTCTGAAATAGCTTCCTAACCCTCAATAGGACGAAGTCGAGAGGTTAAATATTTTCCACAACGTCTTGGGGAGAGTCTTTGATGGCAGGCTCATATTTCCACCTATAACGCGGCCGCGGCGCATTTTGGATTGTGGATATGGTACAGGAGCATGGGCTGCAGAAGTGGCTGAGCAGTTTCCACGTTGTGAGGTGAGAATGGCGCTCGTTTCCTTGTCGTACAACGAGCCTCTCAACGTTATGTGCCTGGTGTCATTCGGCTAGCACAAGGCTCAGCCTCTGGAGAAGATGAGGATAGTTCCGTAACAAAACAGTGCTGTTGTGGAGATGGCCTGCTTAGTGAACATGGATAGGGTTCCCGAACTATATGCATAGATGTACTGACACATGCACATATTGAAGGTCCTCGGGGTCGACATAAACCCTACCATGCAACCAGAAGAAATGCCAGATAATTTGTACTTGCAGCTGGATGACTTGAACCGCAGGTACGAGGAGATGTTGTGAGCTTGACAGAGTCAAGTTGACTTGCCTAGGTTCACCTTTCCAGCGCACAACTTTGACCTCGTTCATTCGCAGATGATGGCGGCTAGCATACACACAACACGGTGGCCACAGTATATGCGAGACATGTTCCGCGTTACTCGGCCAGGGGGTTGGTGCCAAATGGTGGAGATGTACTTCCAAGTTCAAAGTGACAATGGTAGCTTGACCGATGGTAGGTAGATACGTGCCCACGAGGGATATGTACTAAGTGACGCTTATTGCAGACCATGCGCTACGCCAATGGAGTGCCCGTTATAGCGAGAGTATGGAAGGTTTGAAAGATCTCCGAGTCCCTCTTCGGCTGTCCAACATGATGAGAGACGCTGGATTTGTCGATGTCGAAGCCAGGATGATTCCCCTCCCAACTTGTGGTTGGTCTACAGGTCCGTGACAATCAACCAATGTGCATTCCCCCATCCGCTGATATGCCTTGCTCCGATCCAGAGCAGAGAGACCGTGATATAGGTATCGCCAACCATGAAAATGTTCACCGTTTGCTCTCCTCTTTGGCGATTTACCCCTTCACAGAGAGACTTGGGTGAGTACCAGCCCTCCTCACTATAGATATTTGAGGCGTCTAATATGCCTGGTAGGATGTCTATCCAGGACGTGCATCTGCTTGTTGCCCAGGCGCGTTTGGAGGCGGATGAACCTGGGTTTAAGGTATTGTATTCCCCAACACGGGTTGTGGCAAAGCTGCTGATTCCGTGGACAGGCGTATTTCCCTCTGTACGTTTGCATCGGTAGGAAGTCCCGTTCCAGACGGTAAAGGATGCTTAGAACAAGGTGGCGTGAATGTCCTATTGCTGATTGAGGTTCTTTGGCAAATTAGCAAGGTCGGGGGAAAACAAGTTTTGTGAACCAACTTTGGGGAGCACCCTATTGAACGGTCGCTTCAGTGATTCTCACCAGTATGATTATACAGATTGTGTGTTGTTTAACTCCTTCGATAGACCTATACATTCATGTTTCCATTTGAGAGAACAACTTCGGGCTAGATGTCAGCTCAAGAGAACTTTGCTGCCTGCCGTCCTCGCGGACTGACCATCCAGGCTAAGCTAGAGGCCATCTGCGGTGTAGTGATACTAAAGACGTGTGATGCTAGTCGACTTGGTCCATGGCGTCTCGCTGCCGTCGAAGTGGAAAGTGACTCTATTCCTAGTGCCATGGCGATGGTGCAGAACCGTTGATACACTTTCTCACCGCCACAAGGTGATGCTATCTCTCGCACCACATCTCCAAGGCCTTGCGGACATCAAGAGCTCAGAAGTCTGGGAGGCTGTGGCGGGGAGGTTTGGTGTCAACGAGGGCGCGGAAAGTCGACTGATAATTTCGAGATCCGAGAGAGGTCAAGACGGTCCGAGGCGGCGCAGATCGGGGTCCTTTGAAACTTGCAGAGTCTGTCCGCATATAGAGATGATGGTAGATATGCTAGGTCGGTCGAGGAGAGTTCAAAGGGCGTTGTTCGCACGAGTCTGTCATCGCATCGCTGGGAAAGGAGAAGAGAAGAGTGGGTCCGCTTCAAGCGGCGGCAGACGAGGTCTACGTAGTAGAGGCACAGCAGAAGCAAGACTTCCAAGGTGGCAGAGGGAGAATTGATCCTGTCGTGGAAGTCATATCGAGGAAGATGAATGAAAGAGGGAGGAAGGCAAGTTTCAGTCGGCTCGTAGAATAGCAGGGGCAGGGAGGCGAGCAGGGAAGGACAAACAATAGGAGTGATCATGAGTGGCCAACACCATACTGTACCTCTACTTGTTCACGTTCACGGGAGTATTGAGCACTAGGGATGAGAATTGAAGGTACACAAATTGTGGCCACCCCGAGCTGTCCATTCAGCGGTGTCTACTGTAGTACGATCTGGTATGGATGGTATGGATGGTATGGATGGTATGGATGGTATGGTATATTACTAGTATGCTCGAAGACGTGGCCACGAGCACACATGCATGTCATGCAGAGGGCAGCGTCTGTGCCGGCCTGAGGTGTGTGGCCCGAAGCGGTCTCGGCCCCCGAGACTCGGGGAAGCTCCGCTCGGGTCATTAGGCTGACCCAAGAACCTGAAAATCGGTGCAGGTCTTGCGCAATCGGATGCGTCCCGGGCGAAGTCAAAACACGCCCGCATATGAATTTCGTCACCTGACGGCGCCTCGTCCTCCTTTCGTTGGCGAGCGTATCTAAAACACCGGATCTCTGATACGGCTCACACGGAGCCGCCTTGCTATTATGCACAGTTAATGGATTCATGTTCATACATATTACGCTCACAAAAGTATCAACGCCCTCGCCATGCAGTCGAAAGTCCCAAAATCAAACTCCGAGAAGGGTATCATACATCACGCTCAAGGGTTCTCCTTAGGTGGCTCTGAGGAACCGCTAGCACCCCAAACATTCTCAAAGGCTTCGCCATCAATGCCATATTTAGGTTTGAGTAAGACTGCTGGCTCTCTTGCTTCCTGCCACTGCCGGGACTCTTCACTGTCATCTGGGCTTGGTGCATCATCATCGTCGCCGACTGAGAAGCGGTCAGCAGCTCCCTCTTCCTGATCGATGACGGCCTCCTCTGTCGGCGAGTAGCCTTCACGGATGTCTTCGCCAATCCGTTTGCCGTATGTTCGCCTAACAAGGAGTCAATGTGGATCATTGAATACAAGTCTCTTTCACTTACACGTATCGCTTTCCTTCCGTCTGATTCCAACCCGCACTACCTTCCTTCCTTGCTCGCACTCTGTCTGCTTCTTCGGCTGGTTCATCTTCGACCACAAGATCAACCAGTTGACTCCGATCAGACTTGCTCGATTCAGATGAATGATGTCGGAGCATGCCTTTCATAGCTGGTGCTCGACCTTCTTCCCCATTTAGAATCTCTCTTTCCTTGCCCTTCGAGTTGTCATCTCTATTTTTCTTGCGATGTTTTCGTTGCGTCTTCTTAGTGACCTCTTCAACGGTCTCCTTAATGTTGCTTGCTCGTCGGATCTCATTGTCCCGAGTTGGCTGAAGCAAGTTGCGGTTAGCAGAAGTTGTCAGAAGCCCTGGTGATGCATTGAGCCATCTCTCTCGTGACGCGATCTGAGCCGTAATCACGGGATACTAACAATGGTCAGTTTGAATGTAAATGAAACCAGGGAACTCCTCACATTCCAATCCCCAAATTCAAGCGCTCGAGCTCTGTCGTATAGATTTTCCTCGTCAGGGTCTAGTATTAGCTCTTCGACACCACCATCGCCATAGCCCATGTGTTGGGCATCGGTGGCGCGTCTGCTTGACGATTTGCTAGCAGCACCATCCAAATCACCACCGAGAAGAGGCGTTCTCGAATTGGCCTCTCCAGGCTTGGGAATCCAATATTTTCCCTTGCCTCCTCTCTCATAGCGCATGCCTTCCATCATTCTGGCTACACGGGATGATGAGCTCTCGTGGGCCAGTATGTTGTCTCCAGAGTCGAACAGTCGATACTCATATTTCTTCCCACTGAACGTCTCTTTCGTATCTTCGATGAGGTCTCGAGGCCCGAATGCATCTCGGAGCGCATACTTAACAGGCATTCTTGCAGCTGAGATCGTCGCATCCGCGTAATCGTGCCAAGAAAATGCATACCAATGAGCAATAGCAAAAATGGGCATCTCTAAACATATCAAGGCATCCTGTATGGCCGCTGCTAGATTGTCTGTTGTGTAACCCTCAACGTCATCCGGAATCGCACCTAGCCAAACCAGAATGGACAAGAAGAACCCTTGCCAGTATGATGCGAATATAATAAGCTTGATACACAAGAATTTCGGAACAGGGCGAAAAGGTTTGAGATCCTGGGCCATGCAAACCCAGAACATCCCGAGGGAGTAGAGGCTGACAGTAACACTGACGTTATAGATTATACCTTCCCAGAGGTATCCTGAGTCCAAGCCAAGATAACCCTCTTTGTATGTTCCCGTCGCCTTCATAATTATTGCTGCCAAACCAAGTATCGGCTTCAACCAGGCGTATTGCAGAATCCCGCGTTTTACCGCCAAGAATGTATGTGGATCAGAGATGTCGACTTTCGGTAGGAAGTGATTTAGAGGCCATAGATGGTGGACTGGTTCTCGGCCATGCATCAATATAATCAAAGCACGTTCACCTCCGATAAAGTTGATCAGGAGCTGGAAGAATGTGTAGATTGTGAAGGCCTAGGGGCATGAAGAGTTAGTTTAGTAAGTGCGTGTTCAAAAGCACTCACCTCGTAGATATCGCGAACAGGATCCACGAACATAGCAGCTTTCAGCGACATGATTGCAGTCCACGAAGATATCGAATATATCGGCACCCTAGCATTGTCAACAACATGCAGCCAGTCTGCCAAGGTACATGAATTACATGAGTAATATCCGAGTGACATATCTTTGAAGCAACGGCTTCCGATAGTTCTTGCTATCATACAATCAGTCTCTATCGAAAGCAGTGGGGATGTTGGAGGACGTACGTTTGTAGCCATACTGAGCTGTAGGTAGTAACATTAGCAGATGGTAGATCGCAAGAACAATAGATGCTCACACGATAGATAACAAAGACGCCACAAGAGATGCAACACCAGTGACTATGATTGTAGCTCGAGTCAACTTTCCTCCTGTCCCTCCAGACACACTCGCCATCGTGGGCAAATGTTGTTACAGGTATGCTATGACGCGTTCAGATTTGATAGGAATATGCAAATTTGGTCGAGAGCAGGCGATGTTGGGTTGTGAAGAGGGCATACAGCTTGCATGGCTAAGGTCATCCAGCTACACAGACATAATCGAGCTTGTAGAACGCAGTACAAATTGTTCTCGTGGAAGGATTGCGGTCTCTTCCAAGAAATCCAGAGTAGTACACAGGACTCACCGCCCGGCAGAATAGTTTCTAGTGTTGACGCCATGCAAGCTATCACGGGCAAGTCCAAATCCCTCTCCCTTTACCGACATTCAACTTGACCCTTCTCTAGGAGCCCATATCGGTGAATACATGTATGTATACTGTTCTAGGGGCATTCCGAAGCGTGGAATGGACAGTTCTGCGCATCATGAGCAGCGAGTCGCAATAGCCTATGGTTGTTGAACTTGAAAATGTCGAGCACTGGAGGACTTACCAGCTCTCCTTTGAATTCAGGTGTAGGGTTCAACTGGTAATGTTCTTTCCCCCAATCTTTGAAAGCAGTTGTCTAATGTATGTATAGGGTCTTCCTAGTCGAATTGGCTGTCTGTGGAATTCTGTGAGTAAATTCCGTTTTCGAGTGATGCATAACTAAGAAGCTGTAGGACACTCTTCTTCCTCTTCTACTTCAATCGCGTCTTCGCAACGCTTGTATCTTACGGTCTGCGAGCATGGACATGGCACAAATATCGAGTCTACATAGACATCCAAGCGTTACAAATATCGCTTCTAGGAGGGCGAATCTTCTTCAAGGGCTTCCGGTACCATGGGAACAACGAGACAATTCTAATCCACGGTGGCTTCATCACTTGGTGTTACTGGCTCAGAAATGTTCGAGAGTTAGCTGTCAGCCAACAACAGGGCTTGGGTTCTAAACGAGAGTCTTCGGAGTCCATCAAGGATAAGGTGGGCGGCGCAAGCATCGATGGAGGGGAAAGTGGTGGACAGAAGGGCGCCAAGAGACTTCCTTGTCGATTGAATGTGTCTCTAAATGGGGTGGAATGGTTCGTCTACAATCGAAGTGCTGCATACGATGCTATTGTAGCTGGCTTGACAAGAGAAGACCACGATGATCCCCAAGTTATTACAGATGAAAAGCTGGATAACTTTGAGGCAGATGACGCTGGAATGCGGAGGAGGAATAGACGACTTGACTCGGAAAAGAGCGATGATGAGCCAGTTTCCTCCGACTCGAAGGAAGGTACACCGTTGACCGAAAAAAGTAGTTTTGGGATTCAGCCAGGTGATCCAAAACTCCGAGGCACGTTTTCCACTTCTGGAGCTGGTAGTGAGACCCGAGATGAGGTAAATGGTAGCCCAGAGGGAGCCTTCATCCTTCGTTTCCTTCCGGTTCACGTCCACTGCGTGAAGGCGGCCGTTGTCCTCGGAAATGAGAACACGAAAAGTGTACTGATTGCAAAGGCCGATAAAACTAGTGGGGAGATTGATGCTACAGATTCCTCTACGACCTTGGATCAGTACCGACAACTGATCAACTTTCAATTTGATCATCCAGTTGTTCAGATGAAACCCAATGACGATTTCAAAGAAGACCAAACCGCAGCTGCCTCTCGGATAAAGCGTGGTGAAGGGGACAACCAAGATAAGGCCCAGCACATCCATACACATTCATTCTTCCATCGTCAACGACGGAAAGCATGGCATAAGCTACAGGATCTTATCCCTGCTTTCCGAACATCAGTTGAATCCCTGTCTTCTAGCATTCACGGCGCTCTGGGTACTCCGACCCACGTTGGCCCAGATTCAAACAGCTGGCAAGGCCTTTCAAGATACCTTGATGAGAGCGAGCAAGATGATAAGGCCAAATGGTCCTCAATCGAATATGCCACTGTGTCAACGATTGCAGATAGTCCAGAGGCAAGCATGAGTTTTTATTGGGATGTCGTCGGCACAGTTCCGGAGCGGTTGAGTCCCGTAGGAGACCGTGGAAAGGAGGCGGCCAATATTAACGGAGATACTCCACCTGAATGGGGAATTGATCTATCGTTCAAGGGCGCGACACTCAACTATGGCCCTTGGGCTGATAGACAGCGTGCGGACATACAGCGTGTCTTCTTCCCAAGCTTGTGCAAAGACTCTCATCCAAGCAAGAACCTGGTTCCTGGTCAGTTCAGAGTGCCCACTGAATTCAAATTGAGCATTACTTTCGACGAAGAGACCATTCTTCGTGTCCCCATCAAGGAGGAATCGAAGAACTGGAAGTGGACAAAACTTGCAGACACTATGGGCGCTAGACCTGGTGATCAGAAAAGGGGTGGCAAAAGCAACCGCAAAAGAAAAGTCGACAAAGGAAATCCTGGTCCTGAGATTCGACCCTTTGGCTGGCTGGACTTCAAAGTAGGTGCAAATGCCACCGTCAATTACGCCATGGACATGGTCGCAGGTCCAGGAGGCTTCTCGAATAAGCTTGAATTGGATCTTCCAAGCACTGAGATCACTACAAGTGTTAATCACGGCTTGCTGTGGAGATCAGCCGAGAATCGCGTTTCTTGTGATCTATCCAACCCATTGCGGTGGAATGGTCATCGTACATGGAATTTTGATATCGACAGCAATGCCTTAGAGCTCTTCATTCTGCGAGAGCATGTGTTCTTGCTGATAGATCTCGTTGACGACTGGGCAAGTGGACCTCCCCCCGAGTATCTCACATTCACGCCATTTAAATATTTGGTCAATTTGCATCTCAGAAACTTTAGACTTTACCTCAACGTCAACGACTCGAACATCATCAATAACCCTTCCGACTTCGACGATAACACGTTTATAATCATATTTGGAGCTATCCTGAATGCTGGTATTTCCATCCCGTTGGAGAGTTACCGTCCATACCGCAATGCCATAAAATTTGATGTCGATGGAAAACGTGGAGGCCTTAATCTCCATGTCCCTCCATGGAACACTCAGGCCACTTTCCTGAGCTCAACAGAGCTAGCAACTCTGAAAGATCTCGCTATCGATGGAACGTATCAATATTGTGCAACTACTTCAACGAGTAATACCGATACGCTTCTACTAAACATCCATGGGCATAGTCCTTCTGCATTGTTCTACGGCTTCGTCATTCGATATTTCCTCAAGCTTAAAGACAACTACTTTGGCGATGATATCCGGTTCAAGACGCTTGAAGAATATCAGGAGGTTTTGCGGACCAACCTGGGGGAAGGTGATCAACAATCTAGCTCTCGGCCACCACACAAGAAGTCAAACGACTTGGACGTTATTTTGGGTATTACCGCGGACGAATCTAGCGTAATTCTGCCTTCAAATCTGTACTCTGCGAAAAATCATACCCGCATCGAGATAGCCACCCTCGCAGCTGATCTTCGGTTCACGAATTATTATATGGACCTAGATTGCGTTCTGAGTACGCTAGCTTTCTCTCAGGATAGCGAGGATGATGGAGCAGCCACTCCCATTAGTGCGACGTCAAGCACGCAGCTTTTTGTGGATGGAGTCACAGTCTCGGGCAACCGGCTTTTCGGGCTACCTCCTACGGAGCCAACCTATATGTGCAACTGGGATTTCGCTGTAGGGTCTGTCACCGGCGAATGTACGACTGAATTTTTCAACCGGCTAGCTAGTGGTGCTAGAGCTTTCGCGTTCTCTTTCGACGATGACGAGAACGCCTTGCCGTCGATCTCAGAAGTCATCCTTCACGACATCACATTCCTGAGAGCCTCAATCGAGTCTTTACGAATCTGGCTTCATGTGGACGAAGCCGCATTTCTCCTGTCTACAGGGGCCATATCAGTGAACTTTAATGATTGGGCTGGCAGCCATTATTCGAAAAAAGTCAATATGCTGATCCCCAACCTTCATCTTGGTTGTGTAGATGCAGAATCGGCATCAAGGCACAGATCCAGAACTCAGCACCCGGTTGAGACGCATGCATTTATCCAGACTACTTTGTCATTCGCGATGATCCAGAGAAAGCTTGGGTTTGAAGAAGACCGTCAGCTACAGCAAGAATATGTCAAACGCCACGATCAACGAACGCACAGGACTGACTTCCTTTTGCATCACCATCTTCTTGATGACTCAATGTTAGGGCCCGTAGACCCACCAGCCCAGTGTGTTCCTCCGATGCCCCTGCCTGTCGTCCAAGAAAGTCTAGACCGACTGGACAGTCATTCCATGAACTCCAAAGCGTCGTCTGCGTGGCACAAGAAAAATGCACTAGGCCGCAAAAGTTCATTTTTGTCTCTCTCAAGTTCTAGTCTGAAGAGTGAAGGCAGTGTTGTACGTCCTCACAGCTCATTGAGAATGGCACAAACATCAGCAGCAGACTTGCGATCTCGTAGCCTACAAACTAGTGCTGGACCTGGACATCGGATACCCCTGAGAGATCATTCTACATCGACTGGGCGGCAATCTTCTTTCTACAGTGCCGTCGGGGAGAATAGGGGCCTTCCTCCATCCAGTGTCACATTTTCCAGCTCCTATATGGCTCCTTACTTCCCACTCGAAGGCGTAGAACCAGATACCAAAGACCTACCAGAGGTGTCTGGAAATACACAGCTGGATCCGTTTGCCGATATAAATCAGCCGAACTTGGACGACATCCACCCGGACCGAGTAGATGAAGATTCGACACACGTCAGTTTCATTATAGAATTTCCGACTGGTATTGCTGGCGTCTTCAACCCGAAAGCTGCTCATGCTGTTGCAGCTCTACTCAGTGCTGTGCAAGCGGTTGATCCCGCCGGCCTCTTGGACGAACTTCAAATCGATTGTATGAACGAAATTTTTGACTTAAAAAAGCAAAAATTGCTCACAGGTAAAGTAGTCGATCTTAGCGTCCATGTCTCCGAAGTTAGTTTGCGGTTCCTGAACTCTTCCACGTCTCCGAATGCCAGGCGTACTCACCAGGACATGCTTGATCAATATGACTTCTCCATGTCTGGTCTGGCTATCACATCGAGGTCAGAGACCTCCGCGGCGGAACCTGTAGAATCGGAGGATGCCCGAAAGTCGTCCGTTGTGCATGTTTGCCTAGGGACAGTTGCCGTCGCTGCTAAGGAGAGGTATAGCGATATTGATGACCCACAAGCAGCAGTGCATGGTGTCCTGGAAGATGTCGTGTTCTGGCTTGTACAAAATAACGAAATTTCGGCGAGCGTCGCTTTCAAAGGCTTTGAGGTTGCTACTAATAGTAGCAAACTCGAGTATCTTGCTTCTTTGATACATCGAACGGAGGTTCTTAGCAGCGAGCTGGCCGAGACATTCTCCTCTCGACTTAAACAACAGCGCAATCGTGTCAGACTATTCACATATTTAGTCGCTACAGCTGGACAACGAACCCCCGACCCCCTGTTTCTGACAAGACCCTCTTACGTTCTACGATCTGCCACGGACCATCTGCGAACAAGTGATTCCTGGAAGATCCTCACACGGCTGCATCACATGTACAGCAGCCTCAATGCTTCCACGCAAAATGACATAGCGATGCGAGTTCTTAGCAACACAGAGGCTGTTCCGGATGATGCTGAGCAGAAGGTTCGCGACGGCTTTAACCAATGGAGAAGCTGGGATCTGAACAACATAAATGCTTGTCGTGTGATGGGACACGTCTATGGATCTGAAGCGGCTGTTGGGGCTACAACAACGAAACCTAAACCCCTCAAAATATCCTTTAGGACTGAAGATATCAGACTGGTGCTTGACCCCGGACCGAAGCAGAACGAAATATCGCTAGCCGACATAACGGCGTCTTTCGAAACTACGACAGCGTTATCGACCGCAGACATTGATCCGCATGCGTCAACTCAATATGTGGAAACCATGATCGCGCAGGTTTTCTGTGCTGATGCAGCAATCAGTCTCAATTGGGAACTCTGTGAACTCGTAGAAGATATTTTGAAGCTATATCACCAAGGTCCTACCCAGTCCAACTCTCCAGTCGCAAAATTCCAAGTCATATCGAACCACCGCACGAACAAGCCAAGACGGAAACTCCATGTTCTTGTCGCGACGAATAAAGGCTCTATAAAGTTCGATACAATCAACATTCAAGCAACATCACTTAGCGAAGGTCTCAAGGCCTCTTGCGTGATCAATGACCAAATAGAAGGTGAAAATCAGGGCGTATGGTGTTTACTACTCACAGCCGAAGCTGCCACTTCGAGGATTAAGAGCCACTCGCAAGAGTTGTCCGTCTTCCAGATGCGGAATCCGAGTATTTATGCGTCGCGTGAGACACAACTTGTCGACGAATATCCTGTGCATAATGTCAAGGTTGCTGGCAACTGCCAACAGTTGTCTTTCGTTCTGAGACAAGACATTCTAGCCCTGGTTGAAGTTGTAGATCTTGTTGTTGGAGACGAAGTTCTCCAGCTGCATCGCCTCATAAAAGGCCTTCCTGCTAGCAAGCCAAACGCACTGCAAGCCTCAACACCTCCTCCTAAAAAGAGCACGCCCACAAAGATCAACATCGCCTTGTTCCTTGACATGTACCACATCAGCATACCGCTGCTTCACTCCCTGACGTACAATATTTCAGGGACTGTCGCCAGAGCTTCTGTAGCTGCTCAGCTCGGCTCGGAGATCATCTTCGATTTCGATGTGAAGGAGAATGCACACGATATACAGACTGTAGTAGACAACAAACCCAAAAGCATCTCGCTTCTACAACTGCCTCCAACAAATGGCCGTGTCACAAGCCACATGTCCGACGAAGAAAACACGGTATCGATAATCGCTTCTGTCGAGCCAATTAAATTGGACGCCGCTGCCGTACATAGCCTCATGACAGCCTTGAACCGACCCGAAATTTCCAGTGTTGTTAGCGATGTGCAAGAAGACCTGAAACTTGTTCAAAGTCATATCGAAGAGGTGTTTGGACCTACCAAGAAAATAAAGCAGCCGAGGAGTCAAGGCCGGGGCACACCACTTATATATGATGCCCACTTCACATTGGCTGGTTTCGATATCTTTGCAAACGCACAAGGTCAAGATGGTAACCGGAACAGCGCTAGATTGGACCTCAATCTGGGTTGCATCCAACTCGTATTAGCAAACCGTCTCGAGCTAGATGGACCAGTCCTAGAGTCCCCGGAATTACGAGTGTCTTTGCGCCAGATTATGTTTGAGCTTTCCCGGTGGAACAACGGCTCCATGGAGGCATGTGGCAATCTTGCTTTTGCTGCCCATCTCACTGCAACGTCAAAAGTCAACGACACTGGCAACGAAGTAAGGTCTTTCCATCTCAATAGCGATGGCCTTGATATCAACTTGTTTGCCGACACGGCGTCCTCGGTTGTGGATGTGGTTGGACACCTACAGGACAAAATTAAAGATCTAGACTTGTCAAGGGAAAAGCAATATCTCCGAAAGTTGCGGAAGTCAAAGCCACGCATCGCCATAAATGAGGAGCAAGACAAGCCGGAAGGCAGCATATCAGGTTCTTCTGTTATGTTTGCTTCTATGTATTCTTTGGAGCTACTTAACATCAACGTGAGTTGGCTAGTCGGGACATATGAAGCCAATAAATCCAGCCATACAGAAAAGGAGAATCTAGTACTCTCTCTGAAGCGTATTGACCTTTCCACCAGAAAAGAAAACGCTGCAAGGTTGACCATCGAAGATCTGCAGCTGCAGATGGTTCCCGTCTCTCAGGATAAGGCTCAACGATCTCTGAACTCGGCATTGCTGCCTGAAGTCATATTCAATGTCGGCTTCGTGTCCACGGTGGATGCCCGTCGGCTTGCCTTTCAAGCAGCTGGGAAATCTCTGGATCTCCGTCTCACATCGCAATTTATGATACCTGCATCTGCTCTGCAAAAGTCGATCATTTCCGCGTCTGAAAAGCTTCGGGCTGCATCCGCGACGTGGAGCTCAACGGCACCAGGGCCAGCTACAGAAACGACTCGCCGCCAACCATTCTTCGGGAAGAAGCGCATGGAATCTCTACTAGTCGATGCGGATTTTGCCGGAGCAGTTGTCTATCTTTCAGGCAAGAAGTTATCCGATATGAGCAGCACGACCACAGGTCTCAAGCCGAGCAGAGCTCCTCAAGCAGGGAAATATGGCCAATTTACACATACAGACGCAAGCAGCAACACAGTTCTCAGGGCCCCTGGGCTCGCTTGGAAGATTGAGTACAAAGACAGCGGCTTAGACGATCCTTCACTCAACGCTGAAGTCAAAGTCGACGCCTCGACTAATATCTTGTATCCATCAGTCGTCCCACTTATCATGGAAATCTCTTCCACTGTAAAGGAGGTTGTGAGTGAAGACGATGAAAAGAAGCCTCTGCAGCCCAAAGCCTCGCCACAAAAATTTATGAGTGCTGATGAAGACAATATCCTGACTGCTGATCCTAGCGCGGTGCTGGGAAGAACGAGACTCAATCTCGGCCTACGAATATGTCGGCAAGAATTCAGTCTCAGTTGCCAGCCCATTGCTCGAGTTGCGGCAACAGCTCGTTTTGATGACATCTACATCACCATCAATACCGTGCGGTCCACCGAGCATGGCCACTTCTTTGCTGCTTCTGCGGCTTTCACCAGACTCCAGGCTTCTGTTCAACACGTTTATTCTCGAGAGTCCACAGGTAGCTTCGATGTCGAGTCAGTCTTCCTCTCATTGATGAATAGCAAGCACGTCAGTGGGACAAGCGGACTCTCTGCGATCCTGAAAATCAGCCCAATGAAAGTCCTCGTAAACGCGAAACAATTGCAGGACTTTCTTCTTTTCAGGGAGATTTGGGTGCCGCCAGAGATTCGCCAGAGCTCGCCGACGCCTACTGCAGCAAGCTCAACACTTCAGTCGCAGACTTTCCTCGTCCAAAGATACCAGCAAGTGGCAGTCACGGGCGCTTTTCCCTGGAACGCAACAGTTTCAATCGCAGAGCTGGACGTACAACTGGATCTTGGCCAGGCGATCGGGAAATCGACCTTTATGATTTCCAATTTCTGGATTTCGTCCAAGAAAAACTCAGATTGGGAACAAAATCTCTGTCTGGGGTTTGACAAGATGGGAGTTGACAGCACTGGACGAATGAGTGGCTTCGTTGCTTTGCAAGATTTTAAGGTGCGAACTTCAATACAGTGGCCTGCCCGCGAGATGGCATTGAACCAGACACCCCTCGTCCAGGGCTCTTTGGGGTTTAGCCAGTTGCGAGTAAAGGCTGCCTTCGACTATCAAGCCTTCCTCGTCGCGGACATTACTTCGTTCAAATTCCTCATGTACAACATTCGGAATTCGTCCCATGCGAAGGGCGACCGGCTTGTGGCCATCCTTGACGGTGAAGCTGTCCAAGTATTCTGTACGACTACGAGTGCCGCGCAGGCTCTTGCACTCTATCAAGCATTCCAGCGATTGGTGCAGGAGAAGAGAACGAATTACGAAGCATCCTTGTCAGAAATCGAAAGATATATGAAGCGAAAGTCTGTCGCACAACTAGTGTCTCCGTTACCGAAGGTTGCTCTTAGCATAGTGCAGGAAGATAAGATAGCAGATTCGCCAATATCTTTACACACGGATGTCATTGTCACTCTTAAAGCTGTGAATATGGGTGCATTCCCGAACACGTTTTCGGATCACCAAGTCTTCAAACTTGAAGCTCTTGATGCGCAAGCCAGGTTTGCCGTCACAATGGACCAAGGCAAGATTCACAGTATCCTTGGACTGACGCTTGGTCAGCTTCGCATCGGTCTAGCCGGAGTTAAGAAGGTGGAGATGCCCAAGTCTGTTGGAGAAATTTCTGTCGAGGACGTTGTCAACAGCGCCACTGGCTCTCGTGGAGGAACCATTCTGAAAGTGCCTAAGGTTGAAGCCACTATGCAAACTTGGCAAATTCCAGGTTCCAACCATATTGACTACATCTTCAAGAGCTCTTTTGAGGGCAAAGTAGAGGTCGGTTGGAACTACTCTCGAATCGGTTATATCAGAGGCATGTGGGCTACTCACTCCAGAGCACTTGCGCAGAGGCTTGGTAAGCCACTTCCTCCTTCGGCGGTCAAGATCACTGGTGTGCCAGATGAAGAAAATTCGGAGAGAAAAGAAGGCGAACAACAAAAGATCACAGCAGAAGTCAACGTGCCGCAGTCCAAGTATGACTACAGTGCTCTTGAGCCACCGATCATTGAAACACCACAATTGAGGGATATGGGAGAAGCAACGCCACCGTAAGTTTTGTGCCGATGAGAGGCGATTGCTTTGAAAGCTGACTTGATTAGGTTGGAATGGATCGGACTTCATCGAGACCGACTGCCCAATCTCACGCATCAAATTGTGATTGTTACACTGCTGGAGGTTGCGAGCGAAGTCGAGGATGCGTATGGGAAAATTTTGGGATCCTCTTGATTCCTTTGCATTGTTTTACGGAGGTACTGTAAAATGTATATCATTTATTGGGTGCCGGCATGGCATAGCGGTGGAGTTCAGGCGCCGCCGCTCCACTACTGGGCGGAGAAGGAACAATCAATGTAGGAAAGATGACCGCACTGCAGATGAGAACGGAGTTGATGACAGCATAGCCACGGCGTTGCCATTGTATTTTGAGTTGTAAATAACTAATGGATTCAACTTCGCATGAGCGTCTCCTCTGAGTCCTCTCAGCAGCTAGTGCGGGGGTAATGATGTACCCAATAACTTCGCAGGATAGTTCGTGGTCTAGGCTAGAATTGATGGAGACACTGCTCACGCATCCAATGAAAGTACAGAAATATGCACAGGTGGTAATGCTAACAAAGATACTCCGCTCCTGTACTTGCAAGGTCCGGAATGCAGGTGGCTTGTGGCTCAGTGAGTGGTAAGTGTTCGTGTTCGACGCAGAACTTTCTCTAACCATGGGCGAAGTATTTGGAGTCATTCACCAGGCGAGTTGGTCATACGAAATTGAACTTCTATCTAAATCAAAACCTCTTCGTAAACTTGTATCATTCACCGGCGCAATGCGTTGATCTCTAACGGTATGACTCTTCGGCGTGAGGGGCGATATCGAGGAAGGGTTTAGCCCTCCTTCCAGTCTGGATTTAGCGGGGCTTTGCGTGGCTCTAGTAAGAGGGGTACCTTCCCCCAATTGGCTCTTCCCATAACCCCACCTAGCGAGACGATCTTTTTCGACCACCGACCACTACTTTATCCTTCGACCATCTCCAACCTCGTCCTTCGAAAGATCACAACTTTCGTTGCGTGCTCTCTCTTCCTGTTGAGGTTCCTCCAAGACAGCCTTAAGGTAGATCCTTTGACTCAGGTGGCCCTTAACCCCACTACCGAGTCTCATCAACACAGCGCTCTCGCGCCATTCTACAAAACTCTCAATTAATCAGCTTCTCGAAGCAACACCGCCACCATGGTCAAGTAAGTCGAACATTATCTTATATCTGTTATATGCGCAAGATTCGAATCTGCGACGGTTCTTGCTGTCCTCGGCGAGGCCAAAGGCTTCATGGACCACTGTCGGACTTAACATGATATCGCAGATGCTAACGTTTGTGTGCAATGCAGCTTCACCATTGAAGAGGTCCGCGCCTTGATGGACAAGCCTACGAACGTTCGTAACATGTCCGTCATTGCTCACGTCGACCACGGAAAGTCCACCTTGACCGATTCCCTCCTCTCGAAGGCCGGTATTATCTCCGCCGCAAAGGCCGGTGATGCTCGAGCCACCGATACTCGTGCGGATGAACAAGAGCGTGGTATAACCATCAAGTCAACTGCTATCTCCCTGTACGGACATCTCACCGATGATGAGGATTTGAAGGATATCGTTGGCCAGAAGACCGATGGCCGTGATTTCTTGATCAACTTGATCGATTCGCCAGGTCACGTCGATTTCTCTTCTGAAGTCACTGCTGCTCTTCGTGTCACTGATGGCGCTTTGGTCGTCGTCGACACCATCGAAGGTGTGTGTGTGCAAACTGAAACCGTGCTCCGACAAGCTCTTGGTGAGCGTATCAAGCCCGTTGTCATCATCAACAAGGTCGATCGTGCTCTTCTTGAGCTGCAAGTCTCGAAGGAGGATCTTTACCAATCCTTCTCGAGAACCATCGAGTCCGTCAATGTCGTTATCTCCACCTACTTCGACAAGACCCTCGGTGATGTTCAGGTCTACCCATACAAGGGTACCGTTGCATTCGGTTCGGGTCTCCACGGCTGGGCTTTCACCGTCAGACAATTCGCCCAACGATATGCCAAGAAGTTTGGTGTTGACAGAAATAAAATGATGGAGCGTCTCTGGGTAAGAAATATTTCTCAAAAAGAAAAATCAGACCTGCTAACAGCAATTCTAGGGCGACAACTTCTTCAACCCTCACACCAAGAAGTGGACCAACAAGGGCACTCACGATGGCAAGCAGCTCGAGCGTGCATTCAACCAGTTCATCCTCGACCCCATCTTCAGAATTTTCAATGCCGTCATGAACTTCAAGAAGGATGAGATCCCAACTCTCCTTGAAAAGCTCAACATCAAGCTCGCGCCCGAAGACAAAGAGAAGGAGGGCAAGGCATTGCTCAAGATCGTCATGCGAACTTTCCTTCCCGCTGCTGATGCTCTTATGGAGATGATGATTCTCCACTTGCCATCACCCGTCACTGCCCAAAAGTACCGTGCTGAGACACTCTACGAAGGTCCTCCTGATGATGAGGCATGCATTGGTATCCGAGACTGTGACCCCAAGGCTCCTCTTATGTTGTACGTCTCCAAGATGGTGCCAACCTCTGATAAGGGTCGTTTCTACGCTTTCGGTCGTGTCTTCGCCGGTACCGTCCGATCTGGTCTCAAGGTCCGCATCCAGGGCCCCAACTACACTCCTGGCAAGAAGGATGATCTTTTCATCAAGGCCATCCAGCGTACCGTTCTCATGATGGGTGGCAAGGTTGACCCCATTGATGATGTTCCCGCCGGTAACATTCTTGGTTTAGTCGGTATTGATCAGTTCTTGTTAAAGTCAGGTACCCTCACCACCAGTGAGACTGCCCACAACTTGAAGGTCATGAAGTTCTCCGTCTCTCCTGTCGTCCAGCGCTCAGTCGAAGTCAAGAATGCTCAGGATCTCCCCAAATTGGTTGAAGGTCTCAAGCGTCTCTCGAAGTCAGATCCTTGCGTTTTGACCCTCATCTCCGAGTCTGGTGAGCACATCGTTGCCGGTGCCGGTGAGTTGCACTTGGAGATTTGCTTGAAGGATCTCGAGGAGGACCACGCTGGTGTCCCACTCCGTATTTCCGACCCCACGGTAAATTACCGTGAGACTGTTACTGGCAAGTCAAGCATCACTGCTCTGTCCAAGTCGCCCAATAAACACAACCGTCTGTACATGATTGCTGAGCCCCTTGACGAGGAGCTCTCAAAGGAAATCGAGGCCGGCAGAATCAACCCCCGCGATGATTTCAAGGCTCGTGCCCGTGTCTTGGCTGACGACTTCGGCTGGGATGTCACCGATGCCCGTAAGATCTGGTGTTTCGGTCCAGATACCACCGGTGCCAACTTGTTGGTTGACCAGACCAAGGCCGTTCAGTACTTGAACGAAATCAAGGATTCTGTTGTCTCCGGTTTCCAATGGGCTACCCGTGAAGGACCAATCGCCGAAGAGCCAATGCGTTCTTGCCGATTCAACATCATGGATGTTACCCTCCATGCCGATGCCATCCATCGTGGTGGTGGACAACTTATCCCAACTGCCCGTCGTGTCCTGTACGCTGCTGCTCTCCTTGCTGAGCCGGGTCTTCTTGAGCCAGTCTTCTTGGTCGAAATTCAAGTTCCCGAGAGCGCTATGGGTGGTGTCTATGGTGTCCTTACCCGCCGTAGAGGTCATGTCTTCAACGAAGAGCAACGCCCCGGAACTCCTCTCTTCACCATCAAGGCCTACCTCCCAGTCATGGAGTCTTTCGGATTCAACGCTGACCTCCGCTCGCACACCTCTGGCCAAGCTTTCCCTCAATCCGTTTTCGATCATTGGCAAATTCTTCCAGGTGGCTCACCTATCGACGGAACCTCAAAGGTCGGTCAAGTCGTTCAGGAGATGCGTAAGAGAAAGGGTATCAAGGTTGAGGTACCAGGTGTTGAGAACGTAAGCCAAAGACTCATATCCAAAGCTTCTATGCACAACATACTAACTTTTACTAGTACTATGATAAGCTATAGATGCATCCTATCTTCGTTGATAGATTCCCTCGTCAATGGTCCATGGCGTTACGCATCTACATCAATACAAGAACATCAGAAGCACTTGCACTCGACACGAACATCATGAGAAAAAGTGCAGTCACGACATCGGTGGTTGGTCTGGGGTTGGCTCAGGCCGAAAAGCAAGCAAGCTTGATGCGGGCGTGATAAATCTCCATACTCTTTCCCTTTTTTGCTGTTACTCGTCGGCATTCCAGTTCCATGTATTTAGCTGCATGAGAAACGGAATCCATCTAGAACAAACTTTGTCTCTTTTAGTGCCGTGATTCATATCAAAACAACTTGCCTCTGCCTAGGTTTTCCTAGGATACTAGGATTAGTAGTTCGCCCTAATTTGAACAGGACCGTTGAAGGTGGTTGAAGATGATATAGCTTCGTGACTTGACCGCGGAGGTCAATGAAGCTACTTTTATTGTTCTGCAGATGTGTGATGCGTTTGAAGTAATTGCCTATGAACTCCATGTCCTAACCGAAAGCGACGAAGTAAATGAAAGCAGGGCAGTATCCTTCCTCGAGAAGGAACCCTCATTCCCAATACGCCAGATTCCTCGACACCAAATCAACGCATGCAACCCCTTGCACAACGCCTCAAACCACCAATTCTTCAATCCCACAATCCAAGTCCCAGTTAGTCTAGGACATTTGGAGTCCCTCAATCTTCAACACCAACCTCCGATGTATCAACAGCAGTGCTTCCTAGCTCATTATCTCCATCATCATCTCTCTCCTCCTCCTCACCATGAACTCGGCTCCGGCTTCTAGTCCTTTGTCTCCTCCTCGGCTTCGGTGTACCCTTTCTCTCGCCCCTTCTACCCAAACTCCGACTCCGACTCGGACTTTGACTTCTCCTCTTATTTTCCATCCTAACGACCTCTAGATACTTTTTTGCATACTTCTTTCCAGGTGACTTTCTTTCTGGTGATCTGGACCGTTCTTCAGGTACAGAAGATGTTTGGTTCGGATTTTGGTTGGAGGAGGATAAGGAACGACGGCGGCCTCGACCACGGAGGTTTGTGCTGCCAAGGGAGGAGGTGTGGGCTCCGGATGAGCGGCGGCGTTTGCGGCCTCGTTGGGATTCTTCGTCGGGAATGTCGAGGAGGTGGGGTTGTGTTTGAAGTGGGGGTTTGGTGGGGGTGGTGATCGACGCCATGGTTGCAGATGGGGATGGGTGTTTTGGGGATGTTCGAGGAAAAGATGAGACTCTTTGTGTTTGGTCTGTGGTTGTTTTTAGAGTGTCGTCTGAACTTTTTAGGTGAGCGAAGAGTGAAAGATGGAAGATAGGGTCGTGGGATGAGATTCACTTCAGAGTGTCAGCGTCTTGTGAGAGTCAGTAGATAGTCGTAACAAGATAGTGCAAAAGTGAAGTACCAGAGCAACAGATGAAAGACTCCGAAGCGCTATGTACCCGAAAAGATCTTTTAGTTCGGAACTTCAAGACAAATCGAGGCAAATGTTGCGTTCATTTGGCGCTGGATAGCCAGGCGTGACTGAGGACTCGTGACTCTTCTGAACCAACTAGGCCGTCTGTAATCACAAACAAGAGTCTCCAGGCGCCGAACGAGCTGTATTGATATTGATCCATCACACAGGATGAATTGATCTCATTGCCCTTGTTTCAAGATCAAGAGACTTCTCAATTCCCTCGGCCCATGTGGTATGCAGTCTTGGCTGAAGGATCTTGAAATGCGGGGAGAAGCTGGGGAGAGCATGCAGTGTAGCGATATGAAATGAAGCTACTCACATTCATTCAAAGTCCCTTCTCCTTCCAAATAAAGACAATGCCATCAAAGAATCAATAAATTTCACATTTGTGCGAAGAAGAAAGCATAAAAAGTCTCTTGAGCAGCTGACGTATGTTCTGTCATGGATGTCTCCTTGAGCCGACTTGAGGTCTCAGCTTCGCGTGGCCAAGCGAAAATATTCTAGAGATCGACGGCGAGCTCTGCTGTTCGCGCGACGGTCAATTGAGCTCCCAATTCCACAACATCTTTCTCTCAACACGATTCTAAACTTCTCAATTGTCCCAGAATGATAACAAGACCAATGACCAGAGCTTCGCGGCTCTGCACACGCTGCTATGCCACAGGGACATCAACCACACCTCCCATGCTCCTAAAGATCAGGCGAGCACCTTTTCTCTTCTCGCAACCCTCTCTACTTCTTCAAAGTCCCAGCAGCTAATGGTACTTGTTGAATTAGGAAAGATATGAAAACCGCCATGCAAAACAAAGACTCGAACCGGCTCTCCGTCCTCCGCTCCCTCCTCTCCCAAACCCTCAATGCATCCAAAACCTCCTCCCCCATCAACACGGACATGCAAATGCTCTCCCTATTACGAAAATCTGCCAACGCATCTAAAGCTGCGAGCGAAGAGTTTAAGAATGCAGGTCGGCAAGACCTAGCTGAGAAGGAAGATTTGCAGGTTAGCATTATGGAGGAATATGCTGGGGGTGTGGTGATCATTGGGGAAGAGGAGATTAGGGAGGCGGTGGAGAAGGTGGTGGAGGGTATTAAGGGGGAGGGAGGCAAATTGGCGATGGGGAATGTGTTGAAGAGGGTTTTTGGGCCGGAGGTGCTAGGGGATAAACCGGTTGAGAAGGGGGATGTTGCGAGGATTGTTAAGGAGATGTTGGCCGAGAAGCCTTAAGGTAGATGGGGAGACAGGAGTGTATAAAATGTATATGTATGGCATTGGGAGGCGTTGGGATGGAAGATCTCCTCTTGGATATTTTGCTCTGCCCTGGGATGGGGATGGTCATCGATGGATCCTGCTGCAAGAGTTTCACGGTACAGCCCTGAAAAGTAGGGTGGTATACGATGGGCCAATTGAGATCAAGACCGGAGCTTGAAGCGCCTCCGTACCTTCAACGAAGCATCAGTCTCACCCAAAGTATAGACCTATATGACTGTAGCCGGGGGATTCCATATTGATCATTCCAAACTTCTAGTTGCCTTCACATTTTCTATGTGCCTTCTCCCAAGTGATTTTCCTTTCTCCTTTCCGTAGTGTCCTCATACTTGATTGCCTAAGATCGATGGGATTGTGGCGAAGGGTGGGTTGAGATCTGCTGGTTACCGATCAAACCGTTGCACAGAAACGTGTACCATCCCGTTTGGCCAGGAGCTGGCGGAACATAAGGAACTCGGAAGAGGTCAGCTATAGTTCCATTTACACACTATCCATAGCTCTTGATTTTAAATTGTGTTGCGGAGTGCCCTCCCCAGAGTTGGTAATGGACGTAGACCTTTAAGTCCATTTCAAAACTGGATGAAAATGAAAGGTTTGAATGTTCGGCATTCTGTGGAACATTGTGAGGAGGATAGTATGCTAGCTCGTAGTGGATTTTCAAGGAGTGACCTGATGCTGAAAATGAGATGGACATTTTTGTCAGGTACATGTCGAAGCGCCTTTGAAGATTGGTTGCCAACTGTATGTCCCTGCATGATTTGTAGTTTCGATTGAGACATTTATCTCGACATTAAACATGCGACAATAATGAATATACTTTCCGTGAGTTCCCTAACGAGGTGCGCTGGCATGATGCCTTGAAGAACTGTAGAACTTGCAGGTTGTTACTCGTTAAGAACTAATCAAGGTAATTCTGGGAAGTAGTGCAAAGGTGCGATCTTAAGCTAAACTTTCCAAGTCTTTCGGTGGTTTCTACCGAGTGAGATCAGAGAAAATCACTGCATCGTGCGTGCCTCTGGAAGGAGACGTGCAAAGGGCAGTAGCTGGCAGGTTCTCCTAGGTAACTTTCAAACAGGTCATTCACCCCATAAGTCGCTAACAACATCGCATCAACTGCAAGCTTCGATATAACCATGAAACCAGCGCAAGCGTGACAGCAAGAAAGCGGACAACTCGGTTTATCTTGCTTGCCTAAGCAATCAAGAGATCCCACACGCCTTCATCTCTCAGGTCCACTTGCCCTGAGGCTCTGCAAAGCATGTACCAATCAGACCATTTGGGGTTCCTTGAACCATGGGGACGGGAAACAGATTCGTCCGAATGCGTGGTCCAGTCAGCCCAAGGTAAAAACCATGCGCAATTTGCCCTTGCAAATTTATGCATTAGAGCGCCTTCCGCGACCTGCACGGACAACCTGGCACGCCAGATACCCCGTCTCCGCCTCACATCGCCGACCTCAAAGATCCTTGAAGAGTAAGTATCAGCTCTTCGCAAGAGGGGTATTCAGAATCCGGGTAACCTTACGTGTTGAGCCCCTCCTTGGTGAAGAGTGATGATAGAACACCGAGTACCTTCGCATGCTTCGTGCTCGTACAGTACTAGTTAGTAGGTAACCTTACGAGTTCCTTCGCCCTCATTATTCGATTCATGTTTCTTGCCCTCGGCCGCATGCACGGACACTGGGATCCGCACAGAGCAGAGAGTACAAGTCAACGCTGGTGCAACACAAAAACATTGCCCAAGGAGAACACCCACCCACTCGAGGTTTTCGTCGATGCATCTCGCCGCTGGCATTGGCCAATTGGGACGCATCGAGAGGTAGTTGAATCCGAATTGAACTGAGCATGCACCGGAAGCTGAAGGCTTGCCCCTCAACCGCGACACCGACAGACGACCACCAATAGCTGGGACCACCAGGACTTCAGCATATCCCCCCATCCAGCTTTGTGCGACGCTCCCGTTCCCATTCCCATTCCCATTCATAAGTAACTCGTCCCCAATCCCGGTATTCGAGAACAGAAAAAGAAAAGATTACTGCACGTACTGTACTCGTATGTCCGACCATTTCCTAGATGTTTGCAGTTAGAAGGACGCAGACAAGTGGTGATGCAATGATCTCCTCACTCTTCAGCTACTTCTCTACCAGAGCTTAACTGAGAAAGACGGTGGCACTGCCTCTCAGTTACAGTCACTGTCAGCGGCGGAGAGCAGCTCCCTCGTGCATAAGGGCCAGCAAGCGGTTCCGTTCATGAACGAGCCGGAGCTTAACTAACATTGAGACACCAAACACCAAAGTCTCTTGTTGGGGTTGATATGATATGACATGACGGGAATGTCCATGTCCCTTCACCCTTTGGTGCTTTTGCTCTTGCTCACGCGATTTCCCCTGGCACTACAGCGTGGTAGTTGGCTAGGCTCGACCGGCTAGTTTTCCATTCCAAGCGCCCTTGGGTCGTACCTTTCGTCAGACTTTGCCTTGCCTTGCCTTGCCTGACTTCTAGCCGATGACAATATTTACATCTTTGGGCGTGTATGTCTACGTCTATACGAGCAGCGCTGACAGGCATAGATAAGCCAGGTATCATACCACCTCTGTTGGCTGCCACATGTCATTCAACTACGCCTGCAGCCCAAGCCAAGGCCTCCCTCAACCACAGAGCCCAGCTGGCTTGAACCTGATGCGCGCGGTACCGTGAGCATTCTCGCCCACCTATTAGCTTGCTCATCTTTGCCTTGTCAAGTCAAGAGAGATATCATCGTCGGGGGCGGTTAGCCCGTTGTCTCCGCTGCTTGATCAGGGCAATCCTCAACCACAAATCTTGCAACTGCTCAGGAATCTCGAACGGCCATAAGAACTCTTTGCTTCACGGCCGTAGCATCTCGCCCCACTTGAACGCCCTCGCAAGACCATCGACGGCACATTCAACCAGTGAGATTCGTGGCTGGCAATAACAAAGCCTCTTAACAGACCAAATCAATTTATCACGCACTCACGGCGGGCTGTTCTAGTAGGTTGAAGGACCCACACCTTTCGGCCATACGAGACTTCACGTACTGTCACAAGATGAGGCACCTATCTCTTTCTTGCTGAAGAGTGGGACTGATTCGTAGTCGGCAAGCATGGACGACCCGAAGACTCATGCAAGATTGCCAACGCGCAAAGACTCTGAACAGGAAGAGACGACTCGAGATGGCGCTGATCCACCGCCTAAAAAGCCTGGATCAAAAGCACAAGGCAGGAAACGGACGAAGACGGGTTGCCTCAGTGAGCTTACCCCGAAACCTGAAAACAATTGAAATTGCTTGCTGACCATATACTTCCTCACCAGCCTGCCGGAAACGTCGCATCAAATGTGGGGAAGAAAGACCTGTTTGTCAGAATTGCACCAAGTCAAAACGCCAATGTGAAGGCTACAACCAGAGAGTTGTATTCAAAGACCCACTCAACGCCTACCGGCCATCGTTATCAACATCATCTAATTTTGCCTTTCCAGGAGGCATCTCAAGTAATGGCCGGCATGGAGAGACCTCAGCCTCTGGGCAAAAGACGACGCCAATTGCCCCGAAACCGCCTAGCACATTCGGGCCTCACTCAAATACTTTCGATTCAAACTCTATGTCCTCCCTCCCACTTTCTCCTGGTACTGAACGCAGAGTCTATAACTTCCCTGACCATGCGCCGTCTCGATCATCAAAGCAGCCTATGCCACCTCCTCCCCCTGCTCAAAGTCGAGCTCCAAGACCTCACGTGGACACCAAGAACCAACCACAAAAGTCTAGCGCTAGAAAGAAATCTTTGCCAGCAGAACAAGTATCTCATTATGACTTCAACTCTCTAACCCAAGCGGATGGCAAGCAACCCCCTGTAAGCCCGGCGTGGGTTAGCCCGCTAGGTTGGTCTAGTGGAAATCGTCGTGGATCACAGCCAACGTACCCGAGTCCAATGCATGACTATCCCAGAAGGCTCTCAGGAGCGGCAGATTTCTATCAATTCTCTGCTAATTCGGCTTGGGATCCTTCTAGTGCTAGTACTGCCGCGAGCAATCCTTTCACGTCGATAACATCGAGCGCTACTACTCTGCAGTCGGCTCCGGAGAGTGCAGGTTCATCTGGACCATCCGGCAGCTTTGGATACAGTATTAAAAGCCACGAGATGAACCCAATATTCCGGCAAGGATCGATGCTGCTCGGCACGCAACCCGCTCAAGCAGAGTGGAACATCAGCCAGCCATGGCCTCTTGACCAACACAACCTGGATATGATAGAAGACGAAGATGATCCATTTGACGTTTCCGACGAAGACGTTGAAATGGGGGAGAATGATGAGTCTGGGGTATGGCAAGAAGTCGCACAGGATGATCACCTCAAAAATAACGACCTTGGAATCGTGGTGGCCCTCCAAGCTAACCAAGATAACCATGGCCTAAGTGTTCGTTCATTCACCTCCTTTATAGACCGGCCGGATATGCTGGCCACTTATGTGCCATCCTCCCAGTCGACCCCTTTGCGCGATCCAATGACAGCAAGGATATTCTGTCATTTTGTCAACGTCACAGCTCCAAGCATTTCTATGTTTGAACGACATCCTGCAAATCCATCCCTGATCTTCCAGGGTGCATCGGTACCCAAAACACAGCAGCACATATGGACATGTACGTTGCCAAAATACCATATGGATTTATGCACTGACTCTCACCCAGACACTTTCCCAACATTGGCTCTTCAGAATCCAGCTCTTCTGCACGCAATGCTTGCTATCGCAAGTTTGCATATTGCAAAACTCCAAGGTGGACCGATTACTGCCTCTTACAAGCACTATGCGCTTAGTCTTCGTCGAGTTGCAAAGAGCGTCAGCCTTCCATCACGGCGAGGACACCCTGCTACATTGGCCGCAGCGCTGCTGCTGGCTTTTTACGAATGTTGGTCGGCGGATCACCAGAAATGGAGTAACCATCTTCTTGGTGCCAGACAGCTAGTGAGAGAGATAGGATTTGCTGAAATAACAAGGTACATCAAGCGAAAGACAGCCGAGGATCGATTGCAACAAAACCAAGTCGAACACCATTTCGAAGAGAGCCGCTTTCAGCCACACATCGATGAAGTAGACGAACCTCTAGTTGGAACACTGATGGGAAACAACGTCCGTTATGATCATTATGGCCAAGTTATGGACGAGAACACTCCCGAGCCTGATGAGGACAAGGATTATACCGAAAGGGATCTGGAGATATACGAGACACAACGTGACTTGTTCTGGTGGTATTGCAAGCAAGATACATATCAGAGTATTCTTGGAGGCGGGCGACTGTTGTAGGTATATACCTGATATGTCGTGATCATGGCGCTGATAATTGCACAGTATGGACTATTCGTTGTGGAGCCACTGCCCTCCAAGAGCGCCTATGGGTAGACTGAACGCAATGTACGAGCTCTTCGTTGTTTTCTAGAACATTGCTAACAACTAACTAGATATGGGACATTTGACCACTTGATTCTCTTGATGGGCAGACTCGCCAACTTTGCCGCCAAGGACCTCAAAAGAAAGCGATTTGCTATAAAGATGAATGGAGGCCGCTGGCAGCCACCCGAATCGATGCGAACACCACCACCAAATAATCAATCGCTTCCAAATCAAGGGTCGCCTCAAACGCCAAAGATGCAAATGCCAGGCTTCAGTGGCATGGTACCCGATGTTAAGGAGCCAACGCTGCCCATGGGCTTCGATTCAAGGGATACCTCGCCTCAGAGCAGTACGCAGAGCGACGATGTTGATCTCCAAATTCAGACACAGGAAGCAGAAGAGGAATGGCAGGATATTCGCAATGCATTCACGGTATTGGAAGAACACTTTGGCGAGGACTTCCAAGCACTAGGTCCTGAATTTTCGACACCAGTGCAAACGCCATTTGGTGAAGCACTCCAATATCGAACCTTCAGCATCGCTGGCATTTGGATGAACTACTACATGGCGTTAATTGCCTGTCATCGCGCGCATCCATCTATGCCCCCAGCAGCGATGATGGCAGCGGGAATTTCGGCCCGACAGACGACGTTCTTTGCAAACCAGCTTGGTCGCATCGCTGCAGGGATCATTCCTGACTGCAGCATGACTACCTCAGTGAGCCCTAGTCTTGGAGCCGCTTTAATAGAATCTTGCACTTGCTTGTTTGTGTCTG
Organism: Acephala macrosclerotiorum; assembly: GCA_014904845.1. Taxonomy (NCBI): domain Eukaryota; kingdom Fungi; phylum Ascomycota; class Leotiomycetes; order Helotiales; family Mollisiaceae; genus Acephala; species Acephala macrosclerotiorum. Next base: position 78,664 of record MU119429.1, read on the forward strand.
GTGTGCAGGTATGTCCATCTCCCCAATCTCCCGTCGAAGTTATACTAAACTGTCTAGTATCAAAATGCAGAACAAAGGTCTTGGACGATCTGCAGACTTCGCGATATTGCGCGACTGACAGGTTGGCAGACGGCACTAGCGATTGTATCTGGGTGTGAGACTACTTGGGTGAGAACAGGAGAGCTGGGTAAGGGACCACCATATACACGAACGAAAGAAGAGCGAGTAGTTCCGGACATCTGGTCCAGCTCACGCCGAATCGACAGAGCTTTTGATGGGAAGACTAGCGAGGAGAGACGTCTGGTGGTCGAAAGATCGGACCGAGTGCATCTTGCCATGGGCGTGCTGAGTCTCGAGGAAGATTTTGAAAGTTTGGATCTGGACAGCACTCGCGGGAACTAAAGAAAAAGGTGTGAACTGTTAGGGTGGGGGAAAATCGATGCATTTTCGATACCAAACGAAAATGCGGGTTCGTACTTTGACGATTCATGAAACGGCTTATGATGAAAAATGCCAATGTCTCATATTGTCTAAAGGCATCTTTATTTGCCTCGTAACTCCATTAGTCTGCCATGCCATGCGTTGATAATACAGGTTTGTGCAATCAGTTTGCGGGTAATCTCTCCACAACTGCAGCCATCTCCTCATCTGTGTAGATTCTGAAACCTTTCTCCTTGGTAACGCTCGCCAGCTGGACGTTCTTCGAGTCGAGCTTCTCCTCCATTACTTGCTTCAATGTCTTCAGAACCAACGTCTCGGCTTCCTCGATCGTCAAAGACTATGGAATGGGTTAGCTCCAACGAATGCAACAGGTTCTCGGGGTGCGGTAATGTCCCAGAAACTGGGGAACATTCGGAAACGTTGCAGGGCTGAAAGACTGGTAATCGAGAATCGTACCTTGTGGAACTCGTTCTGTAACTCAGCTTGTGCACCCTCCGATCCCGACCCAATAGCCTTCGCATCATATCTGTAGAAAGTTCCGCTGGGCTCTGCATGGTAAAGTTGTGGTCCATCCTCATCATAACCGGCTATCAATAACGCAACACCAAACGGTCTGCTCATGATACTCTCCTCACCGTCTGCACCCTCTCCGAATCTCAACGCCAAATCACAGATAGCCTGGGTACAGCTCTCGACTCTCAGAGGCTCGTTGTAATGGAAAGCGTGGTTTTGCGACTCGACTCGTGCGTGCTCAACCATGGATCGCGCATCGGCTTGCAGTCCGGACATGGCGCACCCAATGTGGCGGTCGATTTCGACGATCTTTTCTACGGAGGAGGTCTCGAGGAGGGTGGATGTGACTCGCTTTTCGACACCAAGGACGACTCCTCCGCCTGTTGCAACGCCGATAGCGGTTGATCCTAGCTTGATTGCCTCAAGAGAGTATTCGACTTGGAAGAGACGGCCTTCTGGGGAGAAGGTGCTGGGAGAGAGAGTTAGTACAGGTATCCAAGGTTGTACAATTGGCAGGCTGGAAAGTGCGGCCTTAACCGATAACGTACTTGATACCCCGATCTGAAGAATATTAGCTGCCAGCCCTGGGAGCTGTGGGTGGTTTGGAGCACTTACCATATTCTGAACGAGCAATAAACATCTTGAAGTTTCACGGGAGTAATGGTCTGTGTTCGAGATGGAAAGATTTGATGAGAAGCTGCAGAAACGTCGGCAGAGTCTCGTGAAACGTTATTGAGAGAGAACAGAGAGATATTGTGTAGACTTGACAGCTTGAGAGTCTTGGAGCTGTGCTCGTCCAGGCAGGCTGGTACGCGGAAGCCCAAATTAAGGTTTATACACTTGTCCTAATAGAGACTAGACCAAAAGGAACGCGCTTCCTACGCGACAACCAGTTGCAGCAGTCTGAAGTCAACAGAGGATTGTTGTCACAACTCCACCACTTTTTGCTTTCTTGATGTTCCTTGCGAGTTCAACATTCTTGCATCAGAAGGTACAAATGTGACGGTCATGTCTTCTTCGTCCAACACCAGGGTATCGTCGCGGACTGAAAAGAGGACTGCGACTGATAATGGAAATATACAACCCCGCGCTCCATCTGCGCAGCAGGAACGAGGAAGCAAGAATGACAGGCTAGATCCACGACGGACACAATCACCTCAACCTTCTGCAGCATCTGGCACTACCCATCGGACAATAACGTCAGGCACACAGCGCACAAACAGAAATGTAGAGGAAAGACGGACAGAGAGAGTTCAGGCTACGACAAGAGAGACTGTGACTTCTAGGACAAGAAGTCCAGAGAGACCACATCCCTCGGCGCAACAGACGGGGGGGACAAGACCATCTGAACCAAGCAGAGCCTATTCTGAGAACTCTCGGCCAAGGTCGAGCAAAGCGGAAGCACCAGCAGGTATGACTTGTCCATTCCCTCAAGTCATGAAAGTCCGGGATACTAATACTCCTCCCCTCAGTACCATGGAACCCAGAGGTCTCGCTAGTACCGCATACAAGTGCGCCGCTTGCATCACGAATAACGATTCCACCACTCGCATCTCAAGCTCCTCAATCATTACAGCCGAAACCACTCATCGAATTGTCTCTAGAGCTCCAAGAAGCTGCTATACTGGAAGATCTTCTTATGGTGTTCATGGGCTACGAGGGACAATATGTTCGATTTACCAAGGGATACAATCCTTCGGTCGAGAAGGACCGGCTAGAGGGCCCTGGCTTCAAGATTCTCCCAGGATTAGATCCCAGTTTGCAGGACCTCACCACGAGTATGTTAAAGATGGCCACCCATTATGGCGCGGTAGAAGCTTTCGTGGAAGTCCAAAGCCGGGAAGAATTTGGTGCCGTCAATCATGCCCTTTGCGCCGCCATTAGAAAGCTACTCCAGGACTACTTGATTCTCATTGCACAACTAGAAACACAATTTCTAACGAACCCTTCTTTCACCTTGCAGGTTCTGAATCTCCATACGCTCCCTACCAGTCATATGATGTTCCAGCTCTACTCTCTGGCCCGTGAGATACTAAAACGAAACTCCCTATTAGAGGACGAAGACTCGGATGACGGGCTTGATGATTTTGAGAATATCTTGGAAAGCTTGAGAGAGGGCGGAGATTTAGGACCCGGAAACATCCCTGGAAAGAAGATATGTAAGGGTGGTAGTGTTCTTGGTTTGATTACAAAGCGGTTAGAGACAATGTCTGGAGATCCAGCTGCGCGGTCACTTCTTACCGCATTACTGCGGGACGCCAGTCGTCCCTACATGATGATGCTGAATGAGTGGCTTCACCATGGAAGCATTAAAGACCCTCATGCGGAATTCCTAGTGAGAGAACAAAAGAGCATCAGAAGAGAGAGGCTTGAAGAAGATTATACGGACGAGTACTGGGAGAGGAGGTACACCATTCGAGATTATGACGTCCCACCGCAGCTTGAAGGTGTTAAGGAGAAGGTGCTGTTGGCTGGCAAATATCTGAATGTTGTTCGAGAATGTGGTGGTGTTGATGTGAGCAAGGCCGTCGCCGATGTACCACGATCCTTCGACGACAATCGATTTCTGGACAACGTCAACAGTGCCTATGCTCATGCAAATCAGTCGTTGCTTGAGCTGTTACTCACAACTCATGCGCTTCCGGCTCGCTTGAGATCACTCAAACACTACTTCTTCCTGGACCGATCCGACTTCTTCTCCTATTTCCTTGAACTTGGTACATCTGAGCTTCGGAAACCAGTCAAGAATGTCAATACTAGCAAACTCCAGTCACTACTTGATTTAGTACTCCGACAGCCTGGTAGTGTCGCTGCCCAAGATCCGTTCAAGGAAGACATCAAGGTCGAGATGAATGAGATCAGCTTAACGAATTCTCTTACGAGGGTTGTCAACATCTCAGGAATCGACCAAGGTGAAACTTTACAAACTCCAGCCTCCCAACCCACCAACGAGAGCGACAAGGCTGCTGTTGGGTTTACTTCTCTACAACTCGACTATTCCGTGCCATTTCCTGTGTCTCTCGTTATCAGTAGGAAAACTGTGTGGAGATATCAAGCACTATTTCGGTACTTGCTTTCTCTCCGCTACCTTGAGCAGCAACTTGTCTCATGTTGGCAAACCCACAATAGGGCAGCAAGTTGGTCTCACAAGAGCTCAAACAAGGATGTGGAGATGTGGAAGCGACGTGTCTTTACACTACGTGCGCGCATGCTTGTTTTCGTCCAACAATTGCTATACTTCTGTACGGCAGAGGTCATTGAGCCAAACTGGCAAGCCTTGATGGCCAGGCTCAAGACGAAAGAGGACAGCAAAGATGGCACGACTCCCGTCCGAACAGTTGATGAGCTCATGCAAGATCACGTTGACTTTCTCGATACCTGCTTGAAAGAGTGCATGCTCACCAACAGCAGGCTGCTGAGGGTATGTTCAAAATTCACTCGCGCATATGCTATCATGTACTAATGATGACATGCAGATCCACTCCAAGTTAATGCAGACGTGCACTTTTTTCGCGACATACACTGGATGGCTCTCACGAGAGCTGGAGAAGGCTGACCCTGATTTATCTGGCACCGAAAAGCCAGGTCAAATGAGCAAGCAAGAATGGGAGCGCTATCAGGCTGATCGAAACCAGAGGCACGGTGACTCCACGGCATCGAATGCCTCTGCGACGGCTTCAACTGAGGCAGCTCGACTTGAAAAGCTTGAAAAGCTATTTGAGATCATCAAAAAATACGAGGTCAACTTTAGCAGGCATTTGCAGATATTGCTAGATGCGCTGAATCACTACGCGGCAACAGAGACGGTCGTGCTTCTGGGCTTGTGCGCCAGGTTGTCCACGGCGAACCAAGGTACACAATACAGTGGGTTGAGGGCCGATGAGGACGGTGCTTCTCATGGATAAATAATGAGATATGAATACTTGAAGTAGTTTGTTAGGGAGTGGGAGCCTGTGATACCCATGAGAGAGGTCTTGAACCGGAGTATATAGAGAAGTGGCGTTCTTAGGATGCTGACGTACATGGTAAAAGCTGAGGACTAACACTTTTCACTGCGACGCAATGACTGATACCCAGATATGTTGAATATCAAAGTGTTCATCAAATTGATTTGGTCTTACGAACGGATCGCTAATGTACGAGATTGTTTGCTAACTTCTAACTTCTAACTTCTAACTTCTAACTTCTAACTTCTAACAACTTCTAAACTTCTAACTTCTAACTTCTAACTTCTAACGTTAGAAGGCTGACGATGAGGCCTCAATCGGACGTTGGTACCACTCGGGAGTGATCCCGGGAGGCAAGCAGTTTGTTTGGCCAACCCGACGGCTATTCAGGAACGCCTGCGATTGTACTGGAGGCTCCTCTTCCCTCTGGACAGCTGAAGCCAATCGGTTCGTAAGGAATGTCCCTGTCCCTGATTCTCGGATTTCCTCCATCAACGAGATTGCACGTGATGCGGTACTTGTACCAATAGAAGTGTAAAATGCCCTGCCCCTCCCCCACCAAGAAAACAAAACGCTCATATGCATCGTGGGCCGGCAAACTTCAAGTTGTACAGCACTGGGCCATCGCACAAAACATAGCACATTGGTGAGATGCAATGCGGTGTGCTGCCAGCAGATAAGTCGTGGCTCATTCTGTGCGTTTCATTGCTCTGAATAAAAAGTTTTCTTCACCCCCACATTGTACTACTGACCTCATCAGTTAGGACCTAGGAGACATCCCAAGCAGATCCCTGTCGCTCGACACCGCTCGCCGGTCCGGCCTTTTCCAAATTTGCCCACTCAAGCACACTCTCTTCACCTCCTCTCATCATCTTCCTCCCTCCCTACACCCCACAACTTTCCTTAGATATCGTCGTATATGCTGCGAGAAGTAGCAGATCGGTGGGCCCGGAAAAGATATTTCGGCTAGCGCTGGCTGCCGTCAGAGAATCAAGTTGCACATTTTCATAGTCAACAAGGTGCGTGGTTTTCCAGATCTTCTCTCTGGAATATTGCTAACAGGTCTTAGACTAATAGATTGCTTTCCTAGACCTAGTATCGACTTGAGCTTTTCGCCGCAAACATGCATATCAAGGAGATGCTGGCTGGTGCTGAGCCGTCAGGCTATCCAACCTTCTCATTTGAATTCTTTCCTCCCAAGACAGCTCAAGGTGTACAAAATTTATACGAGCGAATGGATCTCATGAGAGGGTTCGGGCCAATTTTTATCGACATTACTTGGGGAGCAGGAGGACGACTGGCACAACTAACTTGCGAGATGGTCAGCGTAGCCCAAGCACAATATGGACTGGAGACATGCATGCATCTTACATGCACCGATATGGGCGAAAACAAAGTCAACGAGGCCCTCAATAACGCTTATAAAGCTGGGTGTACGAACATTCTGGCGCTCCGTGGTGACCCACCGAGAGAGAAGGAGAAGTGGGAAGCTACTGAGGGGGGGTTCCAATACGCAAAGGATCTTGTCAGGCACATTCGACAGAGATACGGCAAACATTTTGACATTGGCGTTGCTGGATATCCCGAGGGCTGCGATGACCAAAAGGATGAAGAAATTCTTCTTGATCATCTGAAAGAAAAAGTGGACGCCGGGGCTACATTTATCGTTACGCAGATGTTCTACGATGCAGACAACTTCGTTCGGTGGGTTTCACAGGTCAGAGCCAAGGGCATCACCGTTCCGATTATTCCTGGAATCATGCCAATCAGCACCTACGCAAGTTTTTTGCGGCGAGCAAATCACATGGGTTGCAAGATCCCACCAGAATGGAGTGCAGCTTTGGAGGACGTCAAGAACGACGATGCCGCCGTCCGAAGTATTGGCACTGGTCTTGTGGCAGAAATGTGTCGCAAAATTTTGAAAGCCGGGATTCACCACCTGCACTTCTATACCATGAATCTGGCACAGGCTACCCGCATGGTTTTGGAGGAACTGGACTTGATGCCGTCTGAGCACCGACCACTTAAACAAGCCTTGCCTTGGAGACAATCGCTGGGGCTCGGCCGCCGCGACGAGGACGTGCGTCCAATTTTCTGGAAGAACCGAAACAAGTCATACGTTACGAGAACTCAAGACTGGGACGAATTCCCCAATGGCAGGTGGGGTGATGCGAGATCACCTGCTTTTGGAGAACTCGATGCCTATGATATCGGGCTTAAGGGTACCAATGAACAAAACCGCAAACTTTGGGGCGAACCAAAGACCATCAAGGATATCGCTGATATATTCGTCAAGTACTTGGAGAAGGGAGTCGACAGTCTGCCATGGAGCGAGGCGCCAATCTCTAGCGAAGCTGACTCCATCAAGGCAGATCTGATCAGTCTAAATCAGCGTGGTTTCCTTACCATCAACTCTCAGCCAGCAGTCAATGGTGCTAAGTCTACTGACCCGGTCTATGGATGGGGACCACACAAAGGATACGTCTATCAAAAGGCATATTTGGAGCTCTTAGTTCCTCCTAACCTGATTGATGAGTTGATCGCGCGGATTGAACGTCACCCTGAAATGACCTATTATGCGGTCAGCAAGTCGGAGTTGGCTACCCTGAAGACCAACTCCCCAGAGGGGCCAAACGCCGTGACATGGGGTGTCTTCCCGGGCAAGGAAATCGTTCAGCCGACTATCGTCGAGCGGATCAGTTTCCTGGCATGGAAAGATGAAGCCTTCCGACTGGGAACAGATTGGGCACGCTGCCACTCCTTTCTTAGCCCAAGTCGCCATCTGATTGAGCACATGATGGGAACTTGGTTCCTTGTAAATATTGGTAAGAATGCCCTTGACTTTGTATCTGCTGTTCCGTGCTAACGTCTTCAATCAGTCCACAACGATTTCCACCAAAGCCACGGCATCTTTCCCTTATTCCATGGACTGAAGGTAGAGGACTTAGACAAGGAGTTCGAGGTTGTTACAACAAACGGCGAGCATTCGGAGACGAACGGCGTTAATGGGATTGAGGACACAGCACCAACGAATGGTGCGTGAGGTCATAAACATTCCTGACGAGGTAGATGACGATGCCATGTTTTCTTTGGATGATTTGCATTGCATTCTAGCGCGGTGTTTGGGGGCAAACTTCAACAAGTTTGGCGTTATAAAGCCGAAGATCTCAACGATCTCGCTTGGTGAAAAAAGCAAAGGATCCTGCATAGAGGCCAGAGTAGGGCAAGAAAACGCCTTCAACGGCTTTACATAGCCAACACAGTACGCAATATTCATTGCAAGCAAATTACAATCTCTCATTTTCCGTACACCAATTTTTCCAGCCATGCCATGTAAACCATTGATTCATCGCCAAACAAGTTGAAGAGACCTGCCCTAGATCTGATCCGAAATCCGACAAACAAGTCTTTCTCCGCTCACTTCTTTCCGCCTCGGAGCATTAATCGCACCTTGCGCTCTTTCTTTTGGAGTCTTGCCCTCGATGATGCGATACTTATTCGACTTTACAATACCCTCAGCCAGTAATGTTGGCATAATCTCCGGCTGCAGCTTCTCCCCGAAGAGTTCATTCTATACCAGGTCAGTCCTCTATCAGATAGGGATCCTGCAAGAGCATTCCTTCAACGATTTCTATGCTTACGTTCAAGTAGAAATGCGTTCTGACACCACGAGCAACAACACCGTCGGCCCAGTCCACCGAATCCTCTACACTCATTCCGTACTCTGGCGCCTCGGTCTCACTGGCATCGTTGATAATGACCGGCAACAACACAGCGACTTTAGCTCCCTTCTTCACAACAAACTTTGGCAACCAAAGGTCCCACTCTCTGGATTACAGAGTGGGCGAATGATATCATAAAGATTTAGACTGACACTGCTGTTAAAAATGATCAAGCAAGTAACTCACCTGAATAACGTCGAGGACAGCACGTGGTGCAACAGACACAACAGCGGCATGAGCAGACATGATTGGTAACAGACGAAGAAGTAACAACACTTGATTCCATCTTGAAACCAAGATTACTGAGTACTTTCAGACTTTGGATCTCTTATATAGACTTCCTCGACCATGATTTCAAATCAAAGGAGTACAAGTGAAAATAGTCGAAATATTTGCCGGGGTTCAGATCAGAACGGCGCACCCCAACGAAATGAGCCCTGATTCGACATTTTGTTTAAGAGCCGGCCTCTTCGGGAGTAATTTCTCGGGAGTGTATGAAGTTCTAAGTGCCTAATCCTTCGAACTATCTGGAACTCTGCTTGCCTATTTATCCGACTTTTAAGCAGACTAACCCTTAAGCAGACTAACCTTTACGCAAACCAACCCTTAAGCGGACTAAGCTTCGAGCAAACCAAACCTCGAACAGACTAAACCTCGAGCAGACCGACCTTTAAGTAGATCAACCTCGAATAGACAAACTTCGAGCAAACCAACCTTTAAGCAGACTAAACTTCGAATAAACAAACCTCGAGCAGACCAAACTTAGAGCAAACCAAACCTCGAATAGACGACTGAGTAGACCCAACTCGAGCAGACAAACCTCGATCAGATCAAACCTCGAGCAGACCATCTTTACTATGATTTATAGAGGCCTAATACGCCCTCAATAGACGCATCAGACTCGGCTTCTGTTGACCTAATACATCGGAGACATGGAGTTGCACTTTGTGCTAGTAAGATTTGTCTTCAATAATACCTATACTTACACCTATACTTACACCTACACTTATACTAACACTTACATTTATACTCACTAATACTAATACCAATACTGAAGAAGGAATAATGCAGAAAGGAGAGGGTATCCTAAGTCAATAAGGAGTAGAACAGATAGAGAGAGGCAGGGGAGAGATGAGAGGGAGAGATAGGAAGGAGTTTTTGAAATAGGGAGAGCCTTGTAAAGAGCTTTAAAGTAGTAGGGCCTTTTGAAGTGGTGGAATAATCTCCTAAGCTCAGTTTTATACTATTAAACTAAGCTTTTAAGAGGACGCCTTTAAACTCTCAAGTTTAGTTGTAATAGACTAAGCTTGCTAGATAATTTACCTCCCACGAGACGATCTCGAATTCGAAATCTTAGTTTTATTATAGCAGTTAAAATTAATCATATGAACCTCAGAACTTTGCCTTTGTTCTCTTTTGAAACTTCGCTCGACTCTCGAATTACTCCCGAAGAGTTCGGCTCTTAAAACAGTGAGAAATCAAGGCTCGATTCTATGTGATATCCGCTCTCGCGAAGCGGGTCATCCGGTGTTGACCGCACCAGCACAGAATATTACAAATCCGACGTCGAATGCGGGTTCATGAAGATTGTGTACGTGTCCTCGGTAGGATATCTAATTCTTTGCTCTTCCGTATAAATTTGCGTACATATGCGAAACGAGGATAGCTTCCTCAGTACCCATACTTACTGACCCTCTCCTCTCTTGCCTTCTTCAATTCCGAATCCACCTCCTTTAAGGCTTCTCTCGCAACTTCAAGGTTCTTCTGAATCACGGGCAATGTTTCAATGCTTTCCTGGACTTTACCGGCAAGTTCTTGTTGGTACAACCTACGGTCGGGGTGGTTCGGAAGCTTTATTTCCTTACCAGCGTCCAGATCCTTAATCTCTTTCTGCGTTCTTTGTATAAAGTTCAAGGTTTCAGTAAGATCAACTTCAAGACGCTGAACCTTTCTAAACGGCTCCTCCTCCTCGTACCGTTTGCTGTCGCTGGCTTCCCATGCAATGCGGGCGATGTTGAAGGCTTGCAGGTTGAATGATGTCTCCCAGCCGTTCTCGCGGTACATACGCGCATATTCGTCTCCCGCCCAGCTCCCGTTGTAAAGACCACCAGGTATCCACTCGAGGGTTCTGAATTTGGCAATGTAATCTCGTAAAGCATCTCTTCCGAGTCGAGAAGGATGCTTCTCTAGGGATATCCAATTCCCAGAATAATCAGTGGTTTCTGGGTCACGGAGAGCTGGATCTGTGTTTCCGAATTCAGTGTCGACCGTCCACATTTTCACTATCCGAATGTCAGTACTGTACCATACTTAAACACTTTGAATCAGAATCGTCTTTCGAAACGCTCAGTCGAGATTCAGAGCATTGCTCAACTTTTGCTGCTTACTATTGGCGACGTTGAGAACCATCATCGAGCCCTCACTTCCGGGTAGACTGAGTGCGACGAAATCTGAACGCATATATGGACCTCCATCTTCATCCCATCCCTTGATGTCGCCTGTTGTGTCCACCATATAAAACGGATCTCGACTGGTTTCCAAATGGCCGTCATCTCTCATGTTTGCGAATACCCCATGTAGTAAGAACTCGTTGTCTTCGCCATGGCTCCAAGAGAATTGCCCCGCGTATTCGGTAGTATTCAAGTATGGGAGTAGATCCATCATGTCGATGGCAGCCTGCGAGAACCCAAGCTTCACTGCCAATGTCTTATTGATCCCTGGATCTGTATGAGGTGGCCGTGCAATTATCGACGCATCGTAGTATCCCATTCCTGCCAACAGCTCATAAAACTCAGTCATCAGCTCTGCAACCTCTGTTGGTGTGGCCGGATTCGTGATACTCTGGTAGCTTTCTGCAAGGCCGATATACGTCTTCTGCGCGGTCGACATCCTCAAGTCAGCATACTTCTTTAAGACATATCAGGAGTTGTTCGGGAGTCAAATGCCTGGATCGAGGGTTACAGCAAGTAGAGCTCGTGAGAATACTAGAAGGGGAAATATGGCTCAGGGAAGTCATACCTGCGCAGTAGAAATGAGAACGTCGATAACATGCGTAGATTGTTCCTCCAGATTTGTGACGATGTAGAACATTCCAAGGGAGAAACCAAAGGCCCAGCAGCATAGAATCACAAGACCGAGGAACTTCCTGGCTGGAGAAAGATTCCGTAGTCTTTCTCGTTGTGCATCTCTCGCACGTCCTAATTCTGTGCGTGTATCCAGAGAGTCTCCTCTCGCGCGACTCGAGGGTGCTGGTACAGTGGCATCGTGCTTTCCGACTTCAATGACCTTGCCATCTTCCATCACTGCGTTCCAAAAACCCCGTGTCCCTCAAATCCTAGGGGGTTTTTCGAGCCAAAGGGGCTTGGAGTTCGGTGGCTACTAAATAGTTGGGAGGAAAACATAGGCGTGAAGATTGTGAACCTAGCATCATATGAGAAAGCGCTGGAGAAATTGGGAGTTGGTCGCGTTCAAAGACGCGGAGCCCGGTGTTCCCACTTTTTCCCCTATTTCACAAAATGTTTCTCTCGTTCCGAAGAAAGGGCCCGTCCGGCGACTCGGTAAGCGAGCCAATAGCGGATGGGCCCTTTCTTTCTTTACTCGACGCACATTTTGCTTCGCAGGCCTCGCAAGGGCGCCCCTGCGGGGGGCTACAAAGTCTTCGACTTTAGTAATCTATTCAATTTACTTTTATTTCGAATTCTAAGTTAAAAGCTCTTAATTTAAGCCTTTTATAAGGATTTAAAGTTGAAATAGAGTTTTAAATTTTATCGAGTAATAAAAATCGATAAACTAATAAATTTTTTAATATTTGAAATAAAAACGTATTACGAAATTTTATATTATTAAAAAAATACTCTTTGGAACTTTCTATTTTTATATTTAATTATTACGATTAATTTAATTAATATATAATTTAAAAAAAAATATATATAATATATAATTATAAAAATTTATAAAATTATTAATTTTTTATAAAAAAAACGTAAATATTACGAAATAAACAAATTAATTCGTTGTAAAAATTAATAAAATTTAAATAAATAAAATAAAAATTTTAATTTTTTTTTATAAATAATAAATTATTATATATATATATATATATATATTTCGTTTTAATAAAATTATATTTATATTTGAAAAAATCGAAATAATTTATATTATTAATAATAAATTTATTATTTATTTTATTATTATTATTATTATTATTATTAAAAACAAATAATCGATTTTTAAATAATTAAAAATATAATTCGATAAAAAAAATATAATTTTAAACGTTATATTATTAAACGTTTAATTAAAACTTAAAAATTTTTATTTTATATTCGCGAATTAATTCGCATTATAAACGAATTATTAATATTTTAATATTTATATATAATAAAATTTTACAATATTAAAATTATAATAATAATTTTATTAATTTTATTATTGAAAATAATTTCGTTTTTAAAAATTAAAATTATTTTTTTATTTTTTTATTTTTTTTAAATTTTTAAAAATTAATATTATTTAATATTTTAAACGAATTTTATTTATATTCGTTTTTACTATTTTTTGTCGTTTAATAATTTTATATAAACTTCGAAATAATTTAAAATAATTACGAAAATCGTAATTTAATTCGTTTTATCGAAAGTTTTATTTACGACGTGTAATTTTTTATATAATTTAATTTATTAAAAAATACTTTTAACGATAATTAAAAGTTTTTTATTGATAGAAAAAAACTTTATATAGAGAATTTGCGATACGTATTTACACTAAAAAACGTTAAAATATATCGTTTTTAATATTTAGTATTTCTCGTAAAATAATTTTAATTTTACGTAAAAAAAAATTATAAAAAAACGATTTTATTTACGTCGACGAAATCGATACGAATAAAATATTTATATAATAAAAGTTTTATAATAAATTTAAATTATTAAAAATAAAATAAAAATTAAATAAAAATTAATATATATAATTATTTTAATATATTTTTTTTAAATTTTTTTTTAAAAAATTAAATTAATAATTAAATTTATATTTATATTTATATTTATATTTATATTTATATTTATATTTATATTTATATTTATATTTATATTTATATTTATATTTATATTTATATTTA